>ML803754.1:185949-227442 GCA_009831015.1 Picea engelmannii | reverse complement strand
GTGTAGAAGTTCCCTTTTTGGGTGGCATGTTGGCCAAGTATCACTTTTGAACCTTGATTTTGAGGTGGTTCTGCTAGAAAATATTTCTTCTGTTGTATCTCCCAAGTTTCGGCCCTTCTGGGTATGAAACTTTATTTTATGTATTTCTTTGATATTTCTTCTCTACAATTCCACGGGTCTGATCAAAATTGGATGTGCCAAGTGGAATTTACGGTAACTTCGCCACAACTTGTTGATTTTTGGACTTTCCAAGAGATCTCACTTGTATAGTGTGCCTCACACCAGAAATAATACAGACTGTCCACGATCCAATGAAACTAGTCCCATGCAATTTGGATACTCTAGGAAGAAGTTATGATTGTTTTACCTAGAACACCTTCTTGAGACTAGTCAATAGGACTAGTCAGATACCCTATCTTACACAGGGTGTATCTACAAATTTAAGATGACCCAGAAGCTGAAATTTTTACCACATATAACTTACTAATTTTTGTAAATAGCCTCCGGAGTTCAAGGTCTGAAACATTACATAAATTTTTTATATTGAAAATTCCGCAATGACTTAGTTCAGGATGATTCCAGAACCCTATTTTGTACAGGTTGTATCTCCGAACTTATAAGGCCTCAACAGCTAAATTTTGAACCCAACTTACCTTGATCCGTCTACTAAATATCCTCCAAGCCGTTCCTTCTGAAACATTGTAGAAAAAAAGTTATAGTGAAAATTCCAAGGTGTTTCATATGTAGCAGCGAAACCCCAAGACCTTGAGCTCTGATACCATATGTTAAGAACCAAATATCAATATAGCATATAAAATCCTCAGAAAAAGTACTCAATGCCTTGAAAAAGAGATAATTTCAAATAATAAGCCTCTTCGAGGGGGAAACATCCTTTTACCCCACTTAAATGTTCCAGTACAAGATGATTCAAAATGAAAATGTCTCCTTGGTATATATAGGAGACTAGGAGGTATAATTACAACTAATGGCCTAAATCCGACATAAATAAAATAACATTACTTAATATAATATGCCCCAATTAAGGGGTAATTAGCCAATATTAGGGCTTAACATCTCCCCCAACACTAGTCAATATGACACATGAGTTGGTAGTAGGTGTGGGGCCCCGGTAGCTCCAAAAATACTAAGGTATGTACTTTTCTCTTCCAGGTACCAATGCCCTACTTTGGATATGACCTTTATTACTACATCAGAAAGCCTTGGAAAATTATGTTTAAAGATTATGAAATACACTCTAGCTAGGGATTCATCACAAATTTTAGCATAAGACTTCTTATGGCTATTCTCCTAGAAAAAAATGAAATAGACATGGATGGGTAATTCAGAGACATGTCAACTTAATCTCGGCCATGGAAATACAATTCTAGCACACATCACATCTAATAGGTAGGATACCATAACGAAGGAGAGGTATTCGCATGCTTTTGGTTTTTGTTCTTACTCAACCCTAATCTCAATTGTTTTGAAATTATAGCACCCCAATTAAAAACACTTCCAGATATGGCTACTGTATATTCCAGGGGCATCTAGGCTTCTGAAAATTTGGAGCAATATTGTTTTCCATACAATCGACATATCAGGGCCATGAGGAACATATATGGTTCTCCAAGGTTTATAATATTATACCATCTAGAGGCTATGTTCACAAATGATCTATCTTCCTTCCACCAGGAAGCCAACAACTGATTATTGTTATGGTGTTCGTAGAACTTGACCATGAAGTTTTTGTTAATATTGACTTCGGGATCCTTGAGTTTGTAACATTTGTTAACCTCCATTTACAGGCAAACACCAACACATTGATCATTGACATCATTAATCAATCACTTGTCAACCTTGGTGTGGTTAATTATCCATTATAATGTTTCTACATAAGGTAAAACAAGGGTTATGGAAGCTACCACATATAGGGATGATAATTTGATATTTTGAAAGACATGATCATCCAAAACACTTACTTTTGGATCGCTATGCAAAGTAAATTTGAGAAAATAGACATGGTAAATTTCAATGTATAGTAAAATCTAGGTGGGCATAGGTACCTTGGTTTTCATGCTTATATCGGTATCTTTGTATAGTGGTGGTGGAGCTAGTTGTTTCTTCTGCAACATTTTGATTACAGGCTCCACCTTGGGTGTAAACTCTAATTCTTTGGGAGAAATAGGATAATACGCCTCTCCAACAAATTTTTTTTTCCCTTTTGGCATCTTTGGCAATTATCGAGTCGTTGGTCTTCATGGATGCATTTTTCCTGCAAAACAACATTATTGAATTTTCAATTCATTAAATACTACGAGAAACTTACCAAAAATGACCAAAATACCTGAGCAAAGTTCAGGTTTCATGCTTTCTGCACTTGCCGATTTCGAAATAATAGTAAACTTGACAATGTTCAACCTGCAATGAGTGCAACACTTGGTTATACAAAAGCTCTTGCTACACGAAAATCTCTATTGCTCTATGGAAATAATGATAATATGAATGAGAAAAAACAGATTCAAATAAATTGTTCTTATTCATCCCATACAAATTCACGATGTTGAGTACAAAAAATCCCTATGGATCCTTGGGAATTAAATTCGTTGACATTGTCATGCTCCTACAGTTCATGTGCTACGTTGACCGACAATGCAAGGGAACGTTAAGTTGGTTGATTGACAGTTTTGAACAGTGGTTGATTAACAAAGAATGATTGCTAAGATCGGGGGTCAGGGATATGTTATTGTTTATATCTCAAAGGACTTATCTCAATCGTTTGATCATCGATCCTGATGAAGATGAGAGTTGGAGCTTACATTTGTTTGTGACTAGAGTTTCAAGATGCTAAGGCAGTGTTTAAATCGTGCAGTGTAAAGTTCAAGTTCTCCCTCGGTTGATGTGGCTTACTTGGATCGGTTACAATTGTGTGGTGAATGAGGTCATTTTTCCTTAAAACACAAGGCATTCAAATTCTTATTGTATAATATGTATGGTCTATATCAAACGTGGGAGAGTGTGAGCAGTTAAGATCACAACTCGTTCTGTCGAAATCAATTATCAATTATTTTTGTTCATGTGTCTCATTGGACGATGATGGGTTGGTGTCTACCAACACCCACATGATACTTTCCATCAATGCATACAATGTGCCTCAATATTTGTTTCATGAGGGTATTCTTGATTGATCGTCGACATGACATCGACATCAACGAAATTCCATCTAGGATCGAAGTTTCGATGTTTTGAGAACCCTCATGTAGATTTTGGATGGTCCAGATTAATGCAGGAAGTCATATGGATGACCCATATCACAACTTATTTCCTTATAATCGGTCATCAACAACTTTTTTTCATGTGTCAAAAAGGAATATCTTAGGTTTCCGTTCATAGACACCAATATGTTATCGATCATCAATGAGCTGGGAAGCTTATAAGGGTTATTGTAGTTGTACACATGGCTCGTCGATTACCGATGTAACATCAGTGTCAACAAGTCCACTATCTCATCCACTTTCTTTGATATTCTCCATAATATTTTCTCGTGTCCTAAGGAAATAGCGAGTCAGTTGTGATGACGTTGTGATACTGTGGCACAAAAAACATGACTCAATTGATGTATCTAGATGTTGTTAACATGATGACGTGGTTTTTGGGAAGGATGTATGGATATCCACGTAGAGAATGACATGTAGATGTTGATGTGGAATATTCTAACATGGATTCTAATCATGCCAAACCGGGTGAATCTCAACTCACGAAATTAATGGCCAGGAGAGGTTTTTCGTTAAAAACGGGTGGTCACAATTTCGAGGGTAATTTCACTCGTTGGTGTTGGGGCTTGCCTTTCCCTAATCTGGTTTTGCAATGCTCGATGATGAGCACCGATGAGAGATGATCATCGGCATCGATGAATATCTTGCTTAAATTTTCCATTGGTGCAATTCCTGTAAGGAATGGCCAATGTCCGATGTTGATCGACATCGACACTTCTTAAAGGTGATTGTCAAGCATCAGGGAAGTTCAAGAAATGTCACAAAATCTTGAAAATACTAAGTCTTGGACCCTTTTATTCGCATCAGAACTACCTATAAATTTCTCCCTCCTATTAGTAATCCATATTAATCTTGGGACTTGATCAAAACAAATCAGGAATAAAAGATGACTTCAAAAAAAGTTATGATCAT
Source organism: Picea engelmannii (assembly GCA_009831015.1). Classification (NCBI taxonomy): domain Eukaryota; kingdom Viridiplantae; phylum Streptophyta; class Pinopsida; order Pinales; family Pinaceae; genus Picea; species Picea engelmannii. The sequence continues at coordinate 223,258 of ML803754.1, read as the reverse complement.
GAGAGAATCAGAGTAAAAAAAATGAAATGAAAGTAAATTGGTACCCTAAAATTTCAGAAATTTCGAGGGTGTGTTGAGTGATTCAACATGTTGGTGCTACTTTCCAAAGGGAAATGGATATAGATTTTAAAGGTATGATTGATCACAACATGGTGATTTACCTCGATGATTTTTCAGTTTATTCCAAACAAAGAGTTGATCACCTGCAACACCTGAAACATATTTTTGAAAGATGCAGGAAGTATGGTATTTCTCTGAAGACCAAGAAAAGCATATTTTTTTTAGAAGGTAAACTGTTAAGTTATATCATTTCTAAGGATGGGATTTATGGTGACCTATAACACACCAAATCCATCATGTATATCCCACCCCCACGCAGTAAAAATTCTATGCAGTCATCTTTTTTGGGAAAAATAATTTTGTGAGAAGATTCGTTCCTGATTTTTCCAAAATAGTTAAAACCCTTCAACAAATGGTCATGAAAGACGTTCAATTCAAATGAACACTTTTTGAGAAGGAATCCTTTGAGAAAATTAAGGTTTCCATAGTGACTGCACATGTTATTCAAAGTCCATATTTTTCTAAAGAATTTTTGTTATACACGTTTGCATGAGATCATTCTCTTGCAACAGTGTTCACTCAAAAGGATCAACAAGGGATGAATTTCCCATAGAATTTATGAGCATTGGAATTCAAGGTGTTGAACCGAATTACCCACTGGTGGACAAGTAAGATTTTTTCATCCACAAAACCATTAAACAATTAAAACCTTATATACTCAAAAATAAACCCATGGTGATTGTCCCTCACCTAGAGGTTAGATCTCTCTTTGCGCAGAAGGATCTGGGTGAAATACGAGGCAACGAAATGACCACTTTACAGGAATATGACCTCAAATTCAAACCAACAACTATCGTTAAATTTCAATGCCTGTGTAATCTAGCAACCAGGGCCACGGATCTCAAGGATCATGAAGAATAAGGATGGAAAGAAGAGCCAAAACTCTATGCACAACAATCTCATTACTTCTCATTGATCGAGAATTCATGGTGTAATGATCTCAAGAAGTACCTTCATCATGGCACTTCCCCTGATCACCTCAATTATAAATAGAAAAGGTCACTAAGATTAAGTCTATTCAATATAAACTAGTTCACAATATCATGTTTAGAAGGAATTATGATGGACTTCTCCTCCAATGCATTGAGAAACAGGACGCCAACAACTTTCTCAAATATATGCATGACAAACCAACTGGAGGTCATTTTTCTAGAGATACCACAACCTAGAATATTTTAAGAGATGGGTACTATTGGCCTATAGTATTCAAGGATTCCCATGCTTACTCCAAGAGCTTCAACATCTTCCAAAAGTCATATGGAAGATAGATCAAGGAAGTTGTTCCACTTCAACCTGTTGTTGTCGAAGATCCTTTCAAGCAGTGGGGATTGGACATAATCGGTGAGATCGATCCTCATTTCTCTAAGAAATATGGGTATATTGTAACCTCCACTTATTATTTCACTGGTTGGATGGAAGCTATACCATTAACTAAGGTAAATAATGAAGTGGTAATCAGTTTTTTGTAACAACAAATTAACTAGGTTTGGAGTACCCACCACTCTTGTATTTGATAATGCTAAATATTTTTCATCGCTGAAATAAACTGAGTTTTCTCTAGAGAAAGGGATCATTTTGAAATATTCATCCAACTATTACCCCCAAGGAAATGGCATGTTTAATCCAATAACAAAAATCAGATCCATACCCTTAAGTGAACTATAGTTGAGAAATAGAGGAATTGGCATAATGAATTACCTAACTCCCTCTCAGTTTACAATGTTACTCCAAAAGTATCCATAGGAACCTCTATGATCAAGATTTTATGAGCAGAACGAAATGAATACAGATTATTAAAATATGCTTAACAGAAAATAACAAAGATATAGTAAAACTGGTTTTCTATTCAATAAGGAAATAAGTTGAAACTGCAAAATGCAACAAAAAACAAGCTTGTTGGAATGGTGGCAGCTTATCTCTTGGAAGAGATGTGACGGTTGTGCTCATTCGCAAGAATATGGTTACAATGAGGATCTGAAGGCCTTTTACAATAAACAGGAATGTCAAAAACCCTAGACATCCAAAAACCTAACCCTAGGAGATGAAGCGCCAAAAATCATGTGGGCCTCGTTTGGGTAAGTTAGTACATCAACTTCTCGGGGTCGTAAATTTTGCATACGATCTTCATTTTAGGTGCACGATAACCCATTGGAAAGGTATAACCGAGAAGAAGAGTTTTCCATTGGGACAGGTAAGTGAATTCTGCAGTCACCTGGGCCCTAAATCCCCAAAAAACGTCGTTTAGGACCTCAAAATGACCCCGGAAGTTTGGAACTTGAAAAACTGCCAAGATGGAAAACTATTTTTCAAGCCAGTGTAATAGGTGGGTGGCCACCGATATCCACTTGAATCAATCCTACCTCCTTAGGAAGCAATGGTCTCCATTGCATTGATTTCCCCCATCAGAGGAGGAAATTTATGTTGAATTTGGCCCTGTGTGCGCCACTTGCCTTGGTGCAAGAGCTGCCCTGCTTTAACGACTCGATAATGTTGGATCCTTTGTTGTCGAGTTCCCTTGATCTATGTTTCCAAAATATGATCACTGGATTCCTGTTGCATGCAGTAAGGTTTGAGCTCTGTTGGTGTCAATTTCTTTGCTATCTCTGAGGTGTCCAATAATGGTGGGAAATATGGTCAAAGGAGAGCCGCATTGAAGACTGGATGCAGACCAATGAAGGGGGGAATGTTGAGCTAAAAAGCGTTGTCACCCATAGCCTCAGTGATGGTGTAAGGTCCATAACAGAGTGGGAAAATCTTCTGATGGGGCCTTGTAAGGCCTTATTTTTGCAAATGCAACCAAAATTTATCGCCTACCTGAAACTTATGTGGCACCCAATGTTGATCATGGCGTTGCTTGTACTTGGAATTAGAATTCTGTAGAATATCCTGAACCTATTGGTGGATGTGCTGGATCCACTCAATGAACCGGGTGGATTTGTCAACTTCTGGTGGAGCAGGGGATGAGTCGGTCGAGGTGGTCTCCAGGGGTAGTGCAACATCCATGGGGCCCAATGGTTGGAATCCCAACCCCACCTAAAAGGGTATGTGGCCAGTTGAGCTATACATGGATCGGTTGTAGCTATGCTGGACATAGGGAAGACTCTCATCCCATTGTTGTGAGTGGGAAATCCCTCTACAGACTAGCACTTAGGGTTTTATCATGCATGCAAAAAAAACCTAAAGATTCCTACTTTCTACCGTCATTTCGAACCTAATCCCCATTATTCTTAAGCAAATATGTAGTTAAGAAGATCAAGTGAGCATACCTTATTTCAGGCGTTTGATATTGATCCTTCTTCACACTTGATCTCTCTTTGACTGCAACACTCCTCCCAAGGCTGACCTACATTCACACAAGACAAACAAAAAAATCCACATGCATTTGATCTATAGATTAATGGGTTGGAGATTTAATCAACATGTATGCAATAAACCATGAAAACCTCATATGGTGGGATGGGAAAAGTACTTCTTTATTATTAACTTCAACAAATCAACTTACAATGATGAAGTCGGCCACTGCTCCACAAACCTGGTCCTGGGATCCTCTTGAACTGTCCTCCACCTTATTTTCTCTATATTTCTCTTTGCACAAGGATGGATAAAGGTTGGGACAAAGGGAATGCGCAATCGGGTATAGTTTCTTTACTATGATTCTCCTCTTCCAAATGGGACTCCTAACCCTTCTTTTATAGGCTAGAAGAAGCTAGGTATTTGGTCGAACTTCCGGCCATGCATGGCCGAAAGGTTTAGTTAACTCACCCAAAGTTGTGTGTTTCGTCAACAACTTTCATTTTTTTGTGCGTTTGTAGGTACACATGGGTTGTCTTGGGTCAGCTAGCATGTACACGCATGCAGTAATGGAGCAGGGCACGTGGGACTTTATAAAAGGGGTTTTTAAGAAGAGTTTTTCAACAGTGTTTTGGCAAAGAAGGAATCTGAGATGGCCTAATGCCAGGTAAGCATGTCTGGTGCAAATTAGGGTTATAACAGATGCCCTCTAATGTGTGAGGTCAGAAGAGCATCTGATGGCCGAAATACATTAACAATCTTCACCAATGTGCCGAACAAGAGAGCCCAGGGACCAGAAATCGGGAGGTGTCGTCTGCAAAAATAATAATTGTCTCACCGAGGCGGGCATACCCATGCTTGGGATAAAATAAAATCATGGCTACCAATCAAATACATTGTATATCCATGTCATATGACTATATAAATTATAGCCGCGAGAAATACACAATGGAGCTACATCTCGAAATCAAAAAGATATACGTGTAGAGTATCCATCTTCTTAGAAGCTGATAAGGCCTGATGGTTGGAGATGAGGTCTTCAGAGCTCGAGTAACAACTTCAAAATCTTCAAAACTCAGGTAGGAGTGTAATATGAGTGTACGACTTCACTACCCAGAGGTCTTCAATGGCTCGTCAGTCATGGACTAGAGAATCTTGATGATCAGACTGAAGGCTTCATTGATTTCGAACAAAGACTTGATTGGACTTTTGGGATGGCCGGGCATGAGGGAAAGAGACACACTGCATAGGGGCCAACTCAGGCTTGGTAAAAACTTCCCTTGGACAATAGCATGACAAATGATGAGACTCAGGAAGCATGGCATTAACATAAGTTTACGAGGCAAAAGGCAACGCAAACTCTCCATATGTTTGGAAGAATAACCAAACGGAGGAGGACATAGCTCTATGTAGCGAGAACAACTTCCTAAGGTCGTATTAAATCCTAGAGTTTGAAGAACAAACTGACAGATGTGCTTTATCCAAGGGCGACTCATTATGCTGCAAATAAAGAAAATACTTTTCCCTTCCTCTTTTTGGGGTATATTTGATTTTTTTGTCTTTTTCAATAATTTTGGAAAAATAATAAAAGAATGTTACGTTACAAAGGAGGAACGAGTGTTGCAAACATACAAGTTCAGGGCGTAGGGACAAGACTGATGTTCAAAGTAAGGACACTCGGGAAAAATCCTCCAGGGGCCAAAGGTGTCAAGACGCAGAGGCAGAGTGCTACAGGGCTTGTGTATAAGGCATGCTTTAGATGGTTCAGTTGAGAGCAACATGGAGCCGACATTAGGCCAAATATGCGAGTATGACAATGTGATTAATACAACACACAATGGTAATGTCCTTCGATGTGAATTTAACGAGCCCAGAGAAGGTAAGATCGATAGTTTTTCATATTTAGAGAGCCTGAAAAAACGTAAAAGGAGACTCCACCGGGGTACCTTTTTCGAAGGTAGTCTAGTCAGTTCGAAAAAGGGGTAAACTAGCACCTAAAAGACGTCTATTCAAAACCATTTTAACGAGTGTGATAAAGACAAGATCACTCAGCCATTTTTTCATTTTTAAGGAGTCTGAAAAAAGCTTAACTATGGACAGGAATGTTCTTCTAGACCATTTTAATGAGTGTGAAAGAATAAGGTCACTCGACGATCTTTTCAATTTTAGGGAGTCTAAAAAGAGCTTAACTATGGACTCCGTGGGGGTTCCTTTTTCATACATTTCATCCCTCAGGCCCGAAAGAGGGGTAAAATGATACCTGAGAGTACTCTTCTAGAGAACTGAAGTTCCTTAGAGTATACCTTTGTTCGTACAATTGATTGTCTGGACCGAAAAAGGGGTAAACTACCGTCGGATAGACATGACTTCAAATTTCAGTTTAATGAGCGTGAAAGGCCAAAAGATCGCTCGACAATCTTTTCATTCTTAGAGGGTCTGAAAAGGGCTTAAAAGAAGACCCGTTATGTTTTTTGAGAGTCCCGAGGGTGAGGTCAAGAGGAAAAGGAATCATGCAAATGAGGCTCAAACTCGTAATAAGGAAAAACAACAAGGACTCCCGAGCCTACATTCATTAGTGGCAGCATGGACACCATAATGCAACCAGGATCTACCTAAGGTATCCATGTTTCGGTAAACTCTACCACCAAATCGCGACACTTCTAAAGCAACAATGATGGTTTCATGTCGCAACTTGATGGGATCGATCCTATGGAAAATGGATAAATACAATGAGATACAAAAGTCAGGTTGGAAACCTAACCTACATTCTCAAGTTGATCATCTGAGATTTTTCCCACAGACCATCAAAAGTTACCCAAAACTCCAAAAACAAATGTCCTGATACCTGATCATACCCTTCCAACGCAATTCCTAAAGCACTCTAAATGGTTTTTGGTTTAAAGAAAATGACAAGGGGGGCCAAAAAGTCTATAAATAGAAGTTGGCAACTCATTATCACCATTGCTGATTTGGAAATTGACTCTAGAGAAAAAAAACCCCGTTAATAAAAGTGGTGATTCTGGGAGCTACAGTGGACGAAACGACCATCTGTCTGGACCAAGTAAGTATAAACTCTCTCCTCTTGAAATTTAAATATTTATTTATGCTTTTGGTTTCAAGTTTTTGGGGGGCATTGACCTTCAAAAGGTCGGTCCTAGGTCCACGCAGGATGTCTTATGATAGGCCGCATGTACATTCAAGCAGAGAAAAAACTGCACGCATGTACACACGACTATCATCATTACAGCCCACGTGGACCCCCTTATTAATGAAAAAATTTAAAAAGAACAAGGGTTGACCCTTCTGAACTTGGTGTTTTGCAGGATGTATGTTCACTGGAGGGAAAGAGAGCATGAGGAGGTTAGTGAGTTGGTCGGGGAAGACCCCAATGATGTTGTTGCCTTAATGCAATGTGGGTTGCTCATGTTCTTCCTATGTCCTTTTATGCGGGCACAACCTAGGCTATTGAATGCCTTGGTTGATTATTGGCATCCCGACACAGAGGCCTTTATGTTAGAGGGGAAGTCACTAGTGCCTATGACAGAGGACATATACTTTTTGACTGGCCTCTCTAGAAGAGGGGAACCAGTCAATTTTCGGACATTTCCTTTGGGGCCTCATAACATATCGAAATTGATAGGACTTTATTGTGAGGATGGTACAAACCGATCGAGCTCACAAGTGCCCATAAGAAATATCACAGACTTATCATTGCAGGCGATTGTGTTTCTTATTGGGCGGATGACTGGTTCTGCAGCTCTACATCAGGCGTCCCGTGCACAGATGAACTGTGCAATCCAATGCTTAAATGCACAAATATTTCACTGGAGCACTACATTTCTAGATTGTATGAAGAGGCAACTGACAGATTGTCGGTCGTGGAAACAAAGGAACTTTGGGTTTGGGATGATTCTATGCTCTTTCTTCTTTGAAAGAGTTTCGAGCTTCAGTCCTCGAGTGGTGGTACGAGGACATCGGGCCTCTCTTTCTGTGGTTTGTAGATGGGCAATGTTACTGCCACGACAGGGTGGTGGAAGGACCAATGAGTCCTTTGATGATGATTTCTTCACTTGGTTGTCGTGATAGATCCCAGTCATAGAGGATTAACCTTATGCTGGGATTGATTTCTCGAGAGATCCTGAGATACCAATACCTCCTGGTGAGGAGCGAGGAGAGATGGGTAAGTTCGCATCATTGTTTTTTTTATTTTTTATATATCATTTTTTTAATACCAGAGTACTTGATGGATATGTGTCTATTGTGTGCAGATGTGGGACCAGTGCAACCTGTTGATTATGTGAGGAACATGCGTCATCCTTAGCCAGGGGACGCACCTGCCACCACAGGGAGACCAACATTAGGAGGAGAGCTTCCAGACGATGAGTTTGAGAGGGTTTTGAGATGAGTTGAGCGAAACTTTACCTCCCTCACCCGCACAGTCCCTATGACAGAGATTGAGGATCTTCCACCATCTATGCAGCCTCATGTAGTGGGGGCACCACAGACATGGCTCTGATTGTTTCGGCGTTTGGAAAATGTTGTTGATCATTAAAACAGGGCCCACAGGCCCTGACCTTAGTTAGTCTAGACTTTTCACGTGCCGAGAGTACTACTTGTATATATTTTTTGAGGGCATAAGCCCCACGACTCGTTACTGGTCATACTTTTGAGGCACTTGCGTCCACCTATGTACTCTGATGATTATGATATTATATATGGATTTTTATGTCTTTTTGTGTCTTATGGATCATATTTTCCTTTAAAAATGTATTTACATGTTTATGTATATGTCCTTTCATATGTGTACGAGATGCCAATCTAAAATTTGATTAGCTAGAGTATCTGTAATTTGGTTTAATCTCCTAGGAACATGAAAATATGTAATATAATCAAAGATTCGTTCTAAGAGACGTACCCTAAGGAATCATTGATGTAAAGTCAGATCATGAACATGGTAGACTCTATTTAACTGAGACACAACCAGCTGAGCATCCAAATAGACCCGGAGATGAGAGATACCAAATGACAGGGCGTCACGAAGAAACTCAATAGCTGCACTGTACTCGACGACATTGTTTGTGGTGTCACCTAAGCATATACCTCTGAAAGATAATAACTGACCTTGAGGTATAAAAATTACCCAAGCTGCGGAGGCAAGCCTTCGAGTGTGCTGGCTAGCATCATCTGCGTACCCAATGAACACCTCGGATTCACTTGACATCTGCCACAGTGACGAAATATAACATCAAAAATGACATGTCCATAATACTAAAAGAAACGAGAAAGTAATAGTACAAAGACTATACATATGTTACAAAAAGTTACCCATGGTGACCTAACTATGAGTAATACTTCTTGAGGGAGAGCCCATTTCTAGGCTCTACCAAAGCATTTCCCTCAAAGTCAACCAGACGATAAGCGCCCTTTTTTAGAACCTCTTTTATGATGAAAGGTCTGAACCATATGGGTTTGAATTTTCCTGTCCCCAAGGGGTCCTTATCTTGGTCATGGACCAGGACAAGGTCTCCTTCAGAGAAAATCTGAGGATGAACAGACCGATCATATTGACACTTGACTTTATCTTTGTGAGCCTCGTTGACCAGGATCACATCATGATGCTTCTCATTGAGCCGCTCAAGGTATAATAACCTCTCTTCAAGTGGAGAAGTGTCTGGTAATAATTGTACTACCAACTTTGGGGACGGGATCTGACATTCGATAGGAAAGACTACTTCTAGCCCGTAAATGAGTTGAAAAGGTGAGAAAGTGGTTACAGTATTAACAAACGTTTGGTAAGCCCATAATGTCGAGTATAACATCAAATGCCAATTTGACTTGGTTGAGTTGATCGTTCGCTGTAGGATGGTCTTAAGAGATTTATTTACAGCTTCCACCTGACCATTTTCTTGGGGGTAGTAGGGTGACGAATGTTCTTTCCGCAACCCAAGATTTGATGTTAACTCGGTCATCATCTGGTTCTGAAAGTGACTACCATGGTCAGTGACAATCTCTCTCGGGACGCTGAACCTTGCTATTATCTGGTTGAATAAAAAGAGAGTCGCAATATCTCCACCATCTTTAAACGTTGGCATAGCTTCGACCCACTTCGTGAAGTAGTCTACAACTACAATGATATAATGGTGCCCCCTTGTTGAAGGAGGGTTGCATGTAGTGTAATCAATCCCCCACTTGGTGAAGGGACCAACTATGATGATAGGAAACATGGGAGCGAGATGTGCCCTCATCTTCCGAGAGAAGATCTGACACGGCTGACACTTCTTGACTGACTCGATACAATCTTTGATCAGTGTCGGATAGAAGTAACCTTCTCGTAAAATATTTTGGGTTGTTTCCAACCCAGACAAATGACTGCCACATGCTCCGTTATGGAAATCGTTAAGCACGATAATTGCTTCTTCGTGAGTGAGACATCGATGCAGAATGTAGTCTACACCTCTTCGATACAATGTATCCTCAAGTATGAGATAATTCTTGGCCTGATGGCGTATATGGTGATGCTCATCATGAGAAGCAGAGGTGGGGCACTTCAAAGTCTGGAGATAAATAAGTATATCTCCATACCATGGATCCGAAGATGTGATAAAAAACATATCTCCTCTGATAGGCAACTCTTCGGGCACAACATCACCCGACTCAACTGGAAGTTCCGAAATAAGTTCTGCGAAGACCAGTGACTTTTTGGATTTTGCTGAAACGAAATCTAAGTCAAACTTTTGGAGGACGACTATCCATCTACTTATATTTCCGCCTATTACCCTTCGTGTCAACATGTACTGGAATGGATTCACAATAGAAATGATGGTGGTCTTGCGAAATATAACATAATGACGGAACCGTTGAACAACATGGATTGTTGCCAATGCAAGTTTTTCGATATGAGAATAATTGAGTTCTGGTCCAACTAGGCCTCGACTCAGGTAATAGATCACATATTCTGAGAACAAATCATCTTCCTGAACTAAGACCATGCCGATATATGCTGCAGTCAGGTATAATAAGAAATCTTTGTTATAGTTAGGTGGCCGAAGCAGAGGGGTAGTTGTGAGGGCATGTTTCAATTCTTCGAAAGAGCATTGAGCGGAATCGTCCCAATAAAAAGGAACGTCTTTCTTCAGTAAGCGCATAAATCCCTTTGTGATCTCAGCATAGTTAGCGATGAAACGTCTTAAAAAATTCTCCTTGCCCTGTAGACTCTGAAGTTGAAGGATTATGCATGGGGGAGGCAACTGAATTATTGCCTCCACCTTGAGAGGATCGACCATGATCCCTGTTGTTGACACTATGAAACCTAACAAACGTCTTGATGTTACTAAAAAGCTGCACTTGTTTGGATTCAAGCGAATACGGAAGTAGCGACATCGCTCAAAGATAAGTCGGAGGTGTGGGATGATCCATTCTCTTGCGCAATCGAGATGCTAAATCATCTAAATAGGCCTTGACTATATGCTTGAGATCCTGGAAATCAAAAGACATGGCCCGCTGAATGGTCACGCCAAAATTTTTTAGACCAAAGGGCATCTTACGATACACAAATGTACCCCATGGACAAATTAATATCGTTTTGTGTTGGTCTTCGGGTTTGATTTGTATTTGATTGTATCCCGAAAAACCGTCCATGAAAGAGAAGGCCTCGCAACCTGCACATTCATCAATTATCTGGTTGATGAATGGTGTGGGAAAATTATCTTTTGGACAGGCCTTGTTCAAATCATGGAAGTCCGTACATACACGAATCATGCCCTGTACATACATACCGACACAGGATTTGACACCCATTGGGTCAAATGGATAGGATAGATAAAATCGGCTTTTAGCAGTTTTTCAACTTCAACCTTAATGGTTGCTTCTTTCCTGGGATTAACTGGATAAAGCGTATGCCGAAAAGACTTGGCATATGGATAAGTTGTGATTTCATGTTTGACTATTTTTGGATCGATGCCTAGCATTTCCTCATAAGACCAGCCAAAAACGTCGCAGAATTCTTTAAATAGATCTGTGTAGATTTGAATCTCTCTCGGGCAGCAGTCAACTCCGACGAAAACATTCTCCACGACGCCAGGGGTTTTGGAGATATTGATCGGTATGGTTTCAGTGATGGTTTCCATATTTCCCTCGACGTAGACCTCATGTGTAGCTCATGGATTAATAGGGAAAGACTTATATCCATTCATAGTCAAGGTGAATTCTCCAGCTTTGATTATGTTTAACTCTGCGAGGAAGTATGATTTGTGATGGAGATCGTCCCAGGGTTTGTCCGGACTAGTCATTGCTTCAATTACTGCTTCATCGAAGGGAAAGACTAAGTCTAACAAATCGGTGTCAGCGAGAGAACCTTGAGCCCAAATAATCTCTAGAAGCGGATCTAACTCCTGTGCGAGAGTTGGATCTGTGTCAACCAAAGCTTTTTGGACTAAAGAGTACACTACTTCAGCTGCGGACAAAGGCATGGACATGCCCGGGTGCCCTGTCCCCTCCATCATGGCCAATGGGGAAGGAAGTATCCACGGATCGTTGAAGTAAGTCATGTGAAATGCCGAAACTTGGAAAATATCAACCTTATGGTGGTCGGATATGAATTTGACATCACCTTGAGGGGGCGGGTAATCAAAGGTACCCATAAAAGATGGGCACAAACCAACCCCTACATTGACTATGCCTGGTTGGGTATTATCAATCATCGGGACCGCAGATACCCCCAATGAAGGGTCAGGTCTGGAGAAAGACAATTGATCAATGGTCACAATCCGGTCCTCGTGTGGAAACAACAAGACCCAGAAACCTGTAGCAACCACTACTTGCATGGCGTAAGTCCAACTCCTTCCTAACAAGAGATTGTAGTTGAGTGACGCATCGACTACTTCTACCTCGACGCACACGATCTTCCATCCTAACTGCACGGGGAAAGAGGGAATGATACCATGTGGTCGAAACGAACGATCGTTGAAAGTCATGAGAAGAGTAGGTGACAGAGATAAAATGGGCTGGACAATGGCCTTCCAACATGCCAATGACATAACGCATGTCGAGGCGCCCTCATCAACCACCATGCAAAAAATATTCCGAGTAAAATTTTTCGTGGGGTGAGCCACTACTATATGAAATGCTACGTGGTAAGGTAGATGAGGTTTTAAGTCGGTTGTATCCAGCATGATGGTACCTGGATTACAAATCTCAGTAGATCCTAAAGCGGCTAACAAGGCTTTCCTCTGGGAAGGGCAGCTTTGGAGGACCTCCAAAGTGAACATCGCACAAGGGGATTGAGACAAATCCTCCACCACATAATAGTTGTGAGTGGCCCTTGCGTTTGGGTTGTGAGAAGATTTTTTGAATGCGCCTTTTGGGATGCGTGTCATTGTTTCACCCAAAGTCTTCTCAATTTGTAGAGGAAGAGATGGGAGTTCGGCTTCTTTGCCCTTCTCAGAAGTGCTTGGTTTACTTTAGTCATGCACTCTAGTCGATATAAAAGAATCACCCTTCATCATATACACATTCGCGGATGTGGGATTGTTCAAAAATGGAGAGGGTCCTTGACTGCCCCCTTCCGCGCTTGTAGAGGCTTGGGTTAGGTTTTTCCCATGCTGAAATGGATTGCTTAACACATCAGGTTGTTGTTGTGTCACAAACTTTTGGGCCTCTGCAAGCCAAGGACATTGGTGGGTTGTTTGGTATTCCGCGCACAGGTTGCATGGATACCTCTCCTTCTGTTTCTCAGTGTTTCCCCTGCCAGCATTATTAGTGGGTTTCTTATCCCCCTTACCCTTCTTTCGTTGTTTTTTCCTTCCTTTAGGATGTTGGGTGGCCTTTGTATTTGTCGATTTCACTATGTGTACATCCGATGTTTTAGTAGGGGGAGTAGCCAAAACAGTAGTTTGGTTGGCCACTGTGTGTTATATAGACAATTGCTGCAATTGCTTCATCAGTTGCTCAATGGGCTTTGTTTGTGCTGAACCAACAATACCATCGACATGTGGTCCATCTCTCTGTCTGGTTTTATCAAGAATTGAGCGTGGTGCATATAGCAAGATCTCGTATAATAAACCAGACTGAGAGTAGATTAGCTCAAGATGTTGAGCTCTCACGATGGCATCTTCTTCGGACAACACTCCAGACGTCACGATGTCTTTGGATAACTGTGGGACCAAAGACTTAAGGAACCACTCAAGAAGGAATGCTAGTGGGACTGGCACCTTAATTAAACTCTTCCGACATATCCATTCTCGGATGTGAGCATAGATATGGTCCACTTTTGTCTGTGAGAAATTGGCCAACAATTTTGTGTCAGCGTCGTATCTCACAGGTAATTAGAAACGGTTTAGGAAAGCCATTGCCAATTCTCCGAAGGAAGAGTATCTTGAGCGGTCGAGCTCAATGTACCATTTCATGGCACTCCCAATGAGAGTAGATTGAAACAATCACAACTGTATGAAGTCGTCTTTCAATGAGTTAGATGAGCACCAAAGATGGAAGGTGGTCACATGATCTTCTGGATCTTCGTTAGGCTTGGCCTCGAACTTTGGTATTTCTGAAGGCAACTTCGTCGGCATAGGGGGTCAACACGGATCGTGACAGATAGGTTCATTCAACAACCTCTTCAAATATGGCAATTGCAAGGTTTCCAGGAAAGGTAGTTTGGGTTGTTGGTGATAACCATGGAAAAAGGGACCTGGAGTTTGACTGGCACTAGGTTGCCAGGAAAAGTTCGGTTGCTGGCCTGGGTTCTGGTAAGAACCATGTCCATGACCAGTGTACGGATTCTTCATGTGAGGAGACATCATCAACTGATTCCCAAAATAGGACGTAGATGGTTGGGCATGCATTACATTCAGAGGAATTTGGAAAGGGTTGCCCCATGTCGATCCCATCGGGATAGGCATAGTACCTTGTCTGGGGTTCCATTGGTTGTGAAAATAATTGCCGCAGATCGGTATTCCTGACGAGGGAACTGATCCCTGCCAAGAATTCCAAGGCCTTGATGTGGAAGAAGTTCCTGGGTTTTCCCCCTGTGTAGGAATAGTACCCTGCATAGGAATAGGTTGTTCGTAATCGGGATTGCCCCCAGTTGAGAAAGCAATTGAAGAGAAATCATTGTTACCAAGCGCGTCGAAAAAAGAAAATGGTTTCGAACCTACCAACATATTATGCGAAGGTGGTCCTTGACTCCCTGCTCCAAATAAACTATGGTGTGTAGGTGGCCCGACGGACTACTAGTGGGTACCATCGAGCGAAGGGGATGAAGGAGCTATATGACCTCCCCAGTAAGGGAAAGCGTTAAAAGGAGCTGAAGTGCCCCTTATGTGACCTTGCAGAGGAGCGTTAGAGCTCCCTTGGATCAGACCACTATGCGAGGTAGATGTGGTCAAGACCATGGTGGCTCAGCCCGGTGACGGTGGGTTAGGAGGTGGAAACTCTCCTATGGTGACAACCATAGTGGGAATTGAAGAATTCCCAGAAGGAGTGACAACATTTGTTTCCATTGTTTCGTGCAACACTGTCTAGAACTCATAAGGGTGAATTGGTACGATGATGGGTGCCGAAAGATCAGTGGTTGGAGTTTCAGATGGACCAAGAGCTTTCGCTCCAAAGTCTAAAATAGTCGTTTCCTTCGGATGTTGGTCGGGTACAATTTCATTTGACCCGGTCGCTTCAAAAGACCCTTGTTGGTATAGCTTTCACCTTAGTGGTGGCGGAGGTGGCTCCAGTGTAACCGGTGATAGGCCCAGAAGCCTTCATGACTGGAGAAGCTCATGATCCTCCACTATGTGATAAGATCAAAGACACCTTAGGGATTTCTATTTGTTCAAAAAACAACACACACTAAAAATATCCCTCCAAGATAAAACAAGCAAACACTAAACTAATTGGAAGAACAGTTACAACAACCAACACTAGAGCAACTTACCGATGCAAGTGCAACTCAAACAAGGAAGCACCCTCCAGGTATACTCTGTAAAGCGTGGCCCGATGTCTGTCTTAGGTATCGAGGTATACCCCCGCAGTCACCTGTGTATGTCTCTAAAAAGATAGGCAACTAGGTTGTTAACGCGCAAACCGTCACCAGGCGGGCATCGTCGAAAGTCAGGTAGACCCAAATGAGAAGGGTATGTAGCCCAAAACCTATCAAGGGTATCAAAGGCAAGTGGTCCAGAAGACAACTGAGGACCTCGAACGAATTCGAGACCCACGACGCTCTGTGGCAAATGCAATCGACGAAATCCCAAGACAAGCCCTCTATATGTGCTCTCCACTACGATTGGTCCAACTTTGGAGGGGTTATCTCCTCTACCTTTCCACATGCGACCTCATGTTTAGCCCCTATGTTAGAGGGGGGTCCCGGATAACTTTCATGATACTAGACTTTGACACTCCCTAACTTAGACTCTAATGTTTGATTTTAATGTCCTTGAAGAGTTTCCTCTCCAACCTAATTCAAGGCCCTAACCCTAAACTAGTTGGTTGATCCTACAAACATAAAAAGTCTAAAGAATTTTAGATTTAGCGTTAATTTTTATGGCTTGTCTTAAGTCAAAGGTTATGAAAGTGAAACTAGTGATGTTTGAAAGATAAAAGCAAAAATAAACAGAAAGATGGAAACAAAATACCTTCACTTAACTCAAATCTTAAACAACTTTTCAAACTTAAAAAATTTCTAAGATCTTTGAACAACAAATTCAAAGCAGGATTTTACTCGATTACGAGCTACTTATGATCTAAGTAAATCGTCAATAACTTATGAAAGCAAAGACTTTTCCCTAGTTACTAATGCAAAACAACACTTTTTAACCAAACAAAGCAATAAAAGATTTTTTTTTTATTTGAATGCTCACAAAGCAAAAAAGGAAAAATATCAACAAGTCAAAACCAAGAAAACTACTCGCCTAAGCACAGATCGCAAAGAGTCACTTTAAAAATCACACACAAGCAAATTAAAATTAGACTCTCACACTTGTCTAAAAACCCTATAAAAGAAAATTTTGAAGAAAAACTTCTTAATGAAAAAGAAAGCTATTGTTGTGATCAAACCTAAGTTACTGACCGCTATGAAAGAGACCCAAAAACCTGAGAGGTACAACTCTTGTCAGAGGAAAGAATGACTGCCTCACCTTCAACAATTTTTTTCTCCATAAGCACACTGTTGACAGTTCAATAGCAAGCGTGTGCACGCGAGCTATGGAAAGTCAGAGTGCGTGTACACGCG
Source organism: Picea engelmannii (assembly GCA_009831015.1). Classification (NCBI taxonomy): domain Eukaryota; kingdom Viridiplantae; phylum Streptophyta; class Pinopsida; order Pinales; family Pinaceae; genus Picea; species Picea engelmannii. Next base: position 206,631 of record ML803754.1, on the reverse strand, counting down.
TGCTGGCCTTATACAGGCCGCATGTATCCCTGAAACTTTGAGACAAATGAAAAGCCAAGCAATCCATCCCAGGAATAGACTATTGGTACTGAGAAACAGATTCTCTTGAAGACTCAGACACTTACTTTAACATAAAAAAGAAAACAATTCAAGGAAAACTTCATAGAACAAACCAATCTAAGGTGAAACCTAAGCTATAGAGTGAAAACAACAAAGACTAGAAAGAGTTCCAGAAAACCCCTGAGAAGGACTAATTTTGACAGGGAAGAGAATGAATGCCTCTCTAAAAGAAATTTTCTGGAATCATACACACGATTGACACTTCCTCATCTAGCATGTACACGCGTGTTGTGAGAATGTAGGGCACGGGTACACACGTGCAGACCTTATACAGGTCGTGTGTACCTCTATGGGGTCAAGCAAAGAAACAAAGATAATTGGTATGCAAGACTACAATCTCTGTTAGCTCAGACTTTTACAGAAACTTTAAAAACAGGAAATGAAACCAGTTCTTAAAAATACCCCAGACAAAACATTCCAAGAAACCCTAGATAATCCCCAGTATGGTCGCCAATTCTGTTGTGAGTGGGAAATCCCTCTACGGACTAGCACTTAGGGTTTTATCATGCATGCAGAAAAGACCTAAAGATTCCTACTTTCTATCGTCGTCCCGGACCTAATCCCCATTATTCTTAAGCAAATACATAGTTAAGAAGATCAAGTGAGCATACCTTATTTCAGGCGTTTGATATCGATCCTTCTTCATGCTTGATCGTTCTTTGACTGCATCTCTCCTCCCAAGGTTGACCTGCATTCACACAAGACAAACAAATAACTCCACATGCATTTGATCTATGGATTAATGGGTTAGAGATTTAATCAACATGTATGCAATAAACCATGAAAACCTCATATGGTGGGACGGGAAAAGTACTTCTTTATTATTAACTTCAACAAATCAACTTACAATTATGAAGCCGACCACTGCTCCAAAAACCTAGTCCTGGGCTCCTCTTCAACTGTCCTCCGACTTCTCTGCTCTATATTTCTCTTTGCACAAGGATGGCTAAAGGTTGGGATAAAGGGAATGCACAATCGGGTGTAGTTTCTTTACTATGATTCTCCTCTTCTAAATGGGACTCCTAACCCTTCTTTTGTAGGCTAGAAGAAGCTAGGTATTTGGTCGAACTTCCGGCCATGCATGGACGAAAGGTTTATTTAACTCACCCAAAGTTGTGTGTTCCATCAACAACTTTCCTTTTTTCATGCTTTTGTAGGTGCACACGGGCTGCCTTGGGTCAGCTAGCGTGTACACACGTGCAGTGATGGAGCCTGGCGCGTGGGCCTTTATAAAAGGGGTTTTTAAAAAGAGTTGTTCAACAATGTTTTGGCAAAGAAGGAATCTGAGATGGCCTGATGCCAGGTAATCATGTCTGGTGCAAATTAGGGTTATAACAAATGCGCCCTAATGTGTGAGGTCAAAAGAGCATCTGATGGCTGAAATACATTAACAATCTTCATCGATGTGCCTAACAAGTGAGCCCATGGACCAGAAATCGAGAGGTTCCATCTGCAAAAATAATAATTGTCTTAGCGAGGTGGGCATACCCATGCTCAAGATAAAATAAAATCATGGCTACCAATCAAATACACTGTAGATCCATGTAATATAACTATATAAAGTGTAGCCGCGAGAAATACACAGTGGAGCTACATCTTGAAATAAAAAAGATATACGTGTAGAGTATCCATCTTCTTAGAAGCTAATAAGGCCTAATGGTTGGAGATGAGGTCTTCAGAGCTCGAGCAACAACTTCAAAATATTCAAAACTCGGGTAGGAGTGTAATATGAGTGTACGAATTCACTACCCAGAGGTCTTCGACAGCTTGTCTGTCATGGACTAGAGAATCTTGATGATCAAACTGAAGGCTTCATTGATTTCAAACAAAGACTTGATTGCACTTTTGGCATGGCCAGACATGAGGGCAAGAGACAAACTGTAGAGGGGTTGACTCAGGCTTGGTAAAAACTTCCCCTCAACTTCACATATCGACAAACTTCCCCTCAACTTCACATATCGACAGACTTCCCCTCAACTTCGTCGATACGTGACCTTTTCCATATTGAATATGTTAACATTATTTTTGCCGATACAAACCCATATACTAATAGAATTTCCATGAAATCTATTGATACATCATTTAAGTTCCACTCATCGTCATCGATATTATTTTTTCGTATCGGTGAATTTCCACTCATCATCATCGATACAGTTTGGTTTAGTATCGAAATTGTTGAGAGAAATATCGTTGGTACACCGACACGCTTCCTTTGATACCCTCCTATCCCTCATTTTGTGTGCCGAGAAAAAACTATAAAAGGAATTCCCTTGTGTCATATTTTGTTTCTTCTCGTTGAAGAATAGATAGAAATCCTAGGGTTCATCGATGATTCATCCCTCAGAGAGTGCTCATTGGTCTCCATTAGGGTTAATGTTTTTCTATAAGACCGACACCAGAAGCCTACCTTCCAACTCTTTGCACCTAAACCCCAACTTATCTTTTCCATTTTCATCCCGGTCCAAATGAACCATCCTACCCAAGTAACCATACCACCATCTATTTTTTTTCCATCTCACACCCACGCTCCTTACCTCTCCTCGAACAGTCAGCGCCTTTGGCCCCACAGTGACGCCAACCAGTGAAAACCCTATCATGGCTATCTACCCTTCAAACTAAGTGGAATATTTCCATGACAGTGCCCTAACTATTCCCCAGGAGCTAGGTCTCTATCCATAGAGTTGTACCCTAACTCATGGAATTTAAACAGTTCCCATAATCTGAAAGGGATATTTCTATGACCTATCTAACCCCAAGACTTGTTTTGATTTACTTCAATCGGCATGTATAGGTTTGACCAAGGCATAAACCATATCTTAACTCATATGCCTGCATCAAACACAGTAGAACTTATCCAAACCCTAACTCATTCTCTTCCCGGTCGAACACTTAGTCAAATTGCAATTTGTTTACTGTATCAGTGGAATTCCACTCATCCTCGTTGGTACTCTTCTCTACCATTTTGACGTAGTTCATAACAACTTTACTTACACTGTCATGGCTTATCCTCTTCATCAACAAAATTCCACTCACCCTCATCGGTACTCTCCTTTACCATTTCGACGTAGTTTGTAGCAACTTCAATGGTGCTACCTTGCAATACCAGCAAGGTTCCATTAGCTTCTCTAACATAAACCTTTACCATATTGGAAAAGTTGTCATCATTGGCACCGATACTTTCTATATCCTTTTCAATAGAGTTGTCATCATTTTCGCAAATATTGTCTATAGCCTTTTCGAAAGAGTTTTCATGATTGACGTCGATATTGTATATATTGTATAGGAAGAGTTTTTTTTTATTGTCACCAACTTTGATTTTCTTTTTGAGCATATTTTATTACATCAACCCTGACACACTCAATCGCCTCCTCCCTTTGAACTGATCCAGGTTCACTAAGTTCTTACCATGCCTCCCATTATCCTCTCTTCTTCAGATGATGAATTTCCTCATGATATTGGTACCAATAGCTCCTTAGAAATTGATACAGGTTTGTATTGACGGATTCATATTTAACCTCCTTATGCTTCTTGAAATCCCAATAAATTACATGATCACAGAAATTAATGATTTATGTTCACTTTCATGTCATGTTTTTATTATTGGGTCGATATATTAATGATGAACATGTGTGTTGGATATTTAAGCATGTCATGTCATAAGAAGGATGGAAGAAAATCTCCCATAATAGAGGCCTCTGCAAGTGGGAGCCACCAAGAAGAGGAAGCAAGAACCTTAGGACCTATCTACAATGACACCATGAGATTCATAGAGAAGGGGATTTCACTCAAATGGGGTGAAGTCTTCCAAATGTTTAAGAAACATAATTTCCCTGTAGAGGTAGAATATGAGTATTAACTCAAGGTCTTTAGGAACATCCAGAAATTAGGGTTACATAGGGTGGCATCTCACGAAAAAGTATTTCTCATGGATAATCCGACATATGGACCTGGATAACAAATATATCCTCAATGTCAAAGGGAAACCCATAGCATAATTTTGAGCATTTGATATAGCTTCGTACTATCACCTAGAGAAAGGAAGTTTTTAGTTAGATGAAAACATCACTATGGAATTCCCGCACAAGAAAAATGATTTTCTTAAAATATGGTACAATCCTAACAAGACATTTAAAACAATACCCTCACGCGAATATCCCACGAGTTCGTTGAAGACAATGTACTAGTATGGCATAGCATTACTGTGTAGGTTGTATGGGGAACACGATGCATACAAGTTCACCTTATCTCTGATGCCCCTCATATACTACTGCACCAACATGGGGTCATCCTTCAATTGGAATAATATTCTATCAACATTTATAGAGGACTCCATCGAAACACTCAAGGAGACCATCCCTGGCGAGTTCCCCAGTTTCTGCATGTCCTCCTACTCGATTGACATGGTATGTGTGTTATATCAATATACTAAGGTGGCTTGGGATTGGTAACCAACTGAACCTCCCATACACATCTACTACAAAGTCCTCTGGGAGCACAAACATAGAAAAAAGTATCACAATATTTTTTACTACTTCTTGGCACCACTGTACGAGTTCATTTTTGACTCACCCACACCATGTATGACTGACAAGGCTCAAGAAATAGTGCGAAGAGTAGGATATTGTTATCTCCTGGGGTATGAGACATACATAAGGATATATGGAGCCATCAAAGCTCCTCATCTACTCCATGGGTTCATTCTTGACAGTTTAGTGCTATAGGAAATTGTTTATCAGACTTTGATCCATGGACTTGGGGTCTCATTATATGGAGATAAGTAATCCATATGGCCCATTCTACCATTGTGGGTTATATCATACTTCTTCGGAACAGACTGAAGCTAAGGTAGACACATTGTTATCATTCTACTTCGGGGAGAAGAGGTTCTGAAGACATGACCCGAAGGAAGTGGTCAAAGAATATGGTAGCAAGCACAAACATAGTTGGGAATACACTTCAACCAAATGGGAAGAGGAGGATACCCATTTCGGTTCTCGAACATATGAAGAGGTTATCTCCAAGTGGAAAGGAAAATCTATAGGAAGGATCTTAAACAAGAAAAAATCTCGGGAAGAGGCACAAAATATAGATGAATAAGAGGAAGCAACAACAACGAAAACCATGACAACAACTACACATTCAAAATCAATAGAGAGAGAGGAGGCAAATACAAACAAGAAATGAAGAAAGAAAGAAACATTCCAGAAGAAGAAAGAGGATGATAATGAGAAACAATGAAACATAGAGGAATCCAGGGCCAAAGCAGAAGTCGATGCAACAACATCATCAGTGGCGGCAATGAAAGCATAAGAGAAAGCAAAAACTGATGAGGTGGAAACAAAAGTAACAATAGCAGCAGTTGAGGCAAAAAAAAAAAAAAGGGAAGCAAATGAGGTTGTAGCGAAGGAAGATGAAGAAGTGAAAATAAGGGAGGGTGAAGAAGCACTAAACAATGACGCTTCTCATATGGACACCGACATCCCAGGATCATCAGCTAAAATTCCCCTCACCGATAGTCACCTCTCGTTCGGTGAACTCAAGTTGGGGATTCACACACCTTACAAGCTTAGAAAGGTGGATTACTTGAAGAGGTTCATATTCAACAAAGCCACTGAAAAAATTGTGTAGCAACAAACAAGAAAACTCATAGTTACCAATGGAAATCCCTTGTCATTTATCACAGAGACTCTACTAACATAAGATGTCAGTAAATACCTTCTCTCCATGACATTTGTTGGAACTGATTCACCGTGGAAACTAAAAACAACCTCAAGAATGTGTTCCGTCAAAGTGAAGAAAATGATGCAAGGATTAAAGAATTAGAGGAATAACTCTGGCACACAAAGAAAGATAAAGGAGGCCTCAAGAAATTCAAGACATGTGTCAAGAAGGACATAAGGGAAGATATCGAGGAGAATTTTATGGATATGTATTCCCACCTTCAATTCTTCCAGCAGTTGGCATCACAAATTATGGATCAACGTAGTTGTATGCAAGCCAAAAATGTCCAATTCGTTTTCATTCAGGAAGTTTTAAATGATATGTAACGATGGATCAGTAAGAACCTAGATGCTCTAGTTGATATGCCTCGTTCCCTAGAAGGAGAAAGAAGGATCTACTATGTTGACCTTGATCAATACCAACAATCTAGAGAGAGGGATGAAAATGAAATGAAGAGCTCACTAGCAATATGTGCTGAGCTCCACAATGTTGCACATGTTTTGACTCACAAAGAGCATCTTCCTCCCATCGAAGAGCTCAGAAAGACCAAGGAAATAGAGTATATTTTCGAAGAGATCCACTAGAACATGAATAAGAGGCAATAAAATTCTTAGGTATCCACTAAGGTGATAGTGGAATTAATGGAGGATCATCTTGTTTGACCAACCAAGACTCAAACAATGATTCAAGCTTTCATGGCCAATCTAACACGAGACATGAAAACCCTTACACATAACTCAACATCACATGTAGATTCTCTAGAAGAACTTGTGCATCACAATGTTATATCAATCGAGGGTCATCACGTAGTTTGGGCAGCCTATGTGAGGGACAAAGACACTTGAATACGACAAAATAGAAAATTTGAATTTGCTCACAATTGCCTTCTATTTTGTCTTTTTACCAACCATCATCAGTTTTGTCCTATTCTAACACCCATCAACAACAAAATGAGAAAGGGAAGATAAAAAGACTTGTAATTGCTTCTTGGATGATCCAAGAAGACACTTTTAGTAGTTACTTAAACTAATATAAGTAAAGGAAGAGGCCCATTTTGAAGGGGCTCTTGAAGCATTGTATATTCACAAACTACTTTGAGAATTAATATTGAGAATCCCTCAGGGTAAAAAATTTAGAGAGAAGAACACTTGTAGATGGTAGGTTGATGTAAACTAATTTTAGCAAACTATGTGATATTTACATGTGTTGTAAGAATTTCCTTTTTCTTATAGATTTTTCTTTTGCAAATCAAAATCGTTATTGCAGCTTTGCTCACTCTTTCTTATATTTTTTCCTGAGATGATGAGTTGCTTATGTATGTAATTTCATGACTTATTCTAATATGGTTATGTTATTTATATGCATGTGTTTTCTAACCTTGTTGCTTCATAACAACTAACTAGAGGAAGTCATTTGCAGGGATTAGCTTCATTAATAGTTTCTCATTTGGTTACCGTAGTCACTCCTAACTAGGATAGGGTAGATTGGATTTTATTTTTTCACTAAGTTAGTTTTCATTTTCATTTGCATTACATTCACAACCATCCAATCACCCCTCAAAACCAGTAATGGAAGTCGGGCCAGAATCTGTATTGGTCTCCTAAGCCAAGCAATGCATAGTCTAATTGGGAAATTACAAGTTCTTCTATCAGAAGCCAGTGGCTAACTAGGAGCTGACACAAGATGGGGAGAACCCATAGATTTCCAAGCCGAGGATAAAATTCTTGCAAAGGATCCTTCATCTACTACACATTGGTTGATGGTTTTTTAATAAGCTTCAACCTTTATTTGGAAAGGCACAAAAGAAGGAAGGTGAGGCTCAACAAGACCATCCCAATCAAAGGAAACACTCTTAGGACTTAGAGGGAGCATGATCGAGGTCAGTGGGACTCAACCTTGTTTAGAAGGTTATGAAATAGTAATGAAGAAAACATGTGCGCTAGACACACAACTCTCTAAAAGAGGAGAAGGATCAACTGAAGATTTCATATGTGTGACCACTTCATCAACCAATGGTTGAGTAGGATGTTGAGGAACCATGGGTGGTTTTGGAGTAGAATTGCCTTCAACCATGGGCCACACTCTGTTTGTTATGGACCTAACCTCCCTAACCCCTCACGTAGTTAGAATAATATATTTTCCATGTAACAAAGGCCAATATTAATAAAGAAAAATAAATCAAATGTAAGAAGACCTAATAGAAGCTTCCTCTTCTAGAAGATCTTCTTCTAGAATGTTATTTTGGTAGATAGATTTAGTATAAATAGGAGTCAATGGCATGAGAAGTTTTTTTCTTGAGAATTATTGTAATAGAGCACTGCTCTGTTGGAGGTTTCCCCCTGAAAGATGAAAGTGAACATTGTTTCCTATCAATAAAGGTATTATTTTGGTGTTGTGGTTTCATCTATTGTGTTGTTCTGCTATTATTCTCTGCAATATTTCTGTTTTCAACTATTATAATAGATATGGTACCTTACAAGTGGTATCAGAGGACTTTCCTTGGCAGAAAATTGTGGGTTAATTTTTTCAAGGTAGAGACATATTATGGCTTTTACAACTACATAGATTTCTCATTCAGTGCATAAATCCACGTTCAGGGAAGCAAACACACAGGAAATACAAGTGGTACTCAAGAGAAAATTGTTGGCCACCATTTTAACCCCTATTGGTACCCCTTCGAGTGGTAGTGCATCAAAAAATACATGTATACAGACCGACCTAAATATCTTGAATCCATTCGTAGATAAACCAATCAGTCACTTGACTGTTATAGTACCACTGAGAACAATGCTCAGGAAGATACTCTATGGTACATGGGTATTCAGGTAGTATGGCTAAGATCATGGTCTAGCCTCTTTAGTTGGTGCTCTGAGATATTGGGTTGACTACTAATGTTGGACCCCGCACGTATATCAAATAGCTATAGCACAGGGAAAACCCTTGTCTGTAGAAACCCCAAATACCCTAACCCTTGGGACGAAAACGGAAATAGAACAAACAATATTTATTTTCATGCAATTGTGCCTCGTGCATTCTGGTTGTGAAATTCCTACAAATTTCTTCTTGTTAATCATTTGGCCATTTTGTCATTGTAGTATTATTTAGATTGTAGTATAAATCTACAGGAGTAAATAAACGAGTATGGATATTTCCGGCACCATTATTTGAGACCTATCCCATTGGATTCTTCTCTTTTCCCTTATCATAGTCATACCTATCATTTTTCAACAAAAAAAAAATTGTGGACTCGACCCCTTCCCAACACCGCTATTTGGCATCTATCGCATTGAGTTCCTCTCTTTGCATTGATCGTAGTGGTACGAATCACTAGTAACCCCTTTCTATGTGGTCCCACTTTTCCCCATGTCCCATCTCCATGGCCCACTCTCACAGCCAATATTGGGAAAAATGTCTCATCGCCTTGGACAAAGCTCATGAACAAACCCGTATTGATATTTCTTCCATTACTTTAGTATTGGTAACCTCAAATCCTGGCTTGCTCCACTTTAATCACTTCCCACATCCATCACTCAATTGACCACCACATATCAATAATGCCAGGACACAATGAACACTTTGACCACGTTTTTTAATCCCACCCCAGATCCTTTCTCTTCTTCCACACCTTATAACCCTAAAGGTCTTGAATTATTCGTATCCACCTCGTTTTCTCCCCACAGACGTCCTCCTCACGTGGAGGTGAAAACAATTATGGCTCAGATCCCACAGGCTCGGTCACTTAAATGGAACATTATTTATCTTTGTACGACATTAATGATGAGTTGACCAAACTATGGTATGGTGTTCTCCATCTAGATTCAGAACATTGGCAATGGTGGAAATGGAGAATTTTTTTATCCCAAGGGTATGTGGCTTGGAAACAATTTGTTGTATAACTTTATGAACTCTTTGACACCGACACCCACCATTTAGGCTGTTTGAAAAAGTTGAAACCATCTGGCACAATGGAATAATTTATGGCTTTTTTTGAGTGATTGGATTTCCGCACAGAGGGCATGTCTAATGATTTTTTTCGATAATTCTTTATCAGTGGTCTCAAGGATGATATTCGTTCCCATTTCCTCATGGCTCGCCCTTAGAGTTGGGTGGAATATACTAAAAGAGCTAAGGAATCACAAAAGGTTATCTCTTCTCAAACCAGAAAAACCCCCTTTATTCCTCACCCTAAACCAATCACCCCCACTCCTCCTTCCACTCCACTAAAGATCCAGAAATTGACCGCAGAAGAAATGGTTGAATGCCTACTCAAGGGCCTTTGTTATAATTGTGATGAAAAATATTTTCCTAGGCACAAGTGTAAGGAACAAAATATTTGTATGGCCATCTCCGAGTATGTTTCTAAATAAGATGTTGAGGCTCCCCCTGTGGCCGAGTCACCTAAACCCATTGACATGACTCCACCTTCCGACCCTCCAGAAGCTGAACCGGTCATTTCCTTGAATGCTCTCACTGGCTTCTCTTCTCCCCAAACCCTCAAGCTAATTGGTTACATTAAGCATCATAAGGTCATCATCCTTTTTGACAGTGGAAACACCAATAATTTTATTCATTGCCGCATTTCCCAAGAAATTAATTTCTATATTCGAGATGTCAAAAAATTTCAAATCATTATTGCCAATGGTCGATCCATGAATGTGGGGGGTATTTTGAAAATGCGCATCTCCAAATTTAACAATACTACATGAAATCTCATATGTTTTCTATCGACATGAGTGGTTGTGACATTGTGTTGGGTGTTGAATGGCTAACAACTCTGGGTCCTATTCTCATGGATTTTAAGGAATTAACCATGAAATTCAACTAGAAGGGCCAAAAGTATAAGTTCCAAGGCATCGTTGTAGGTTCCCCTAAGATCATCAGTTCCCATCACATGGAAAATCTCCTCAAAATAGGTCATTCTATAATTATTGCACAACTCCATTCCATTCACGCAACTAAGACACCCTTTGTGACGCTTGACCTCCAATCCATCCTCTCCAAACATCAAGCTATTTTTTCCACTCCCCAAGGAATTCCTCCTTCCCGTGCAGTTCATGATCATTCCATTCCTCTCGTCCTTGCCATCCTTCCTCCCAATGTTCATCCCTATCATCATCCCTTTGCCTAGAAAAATGAAATTGAGAAAATTGTTCAAGAATTTCTCGCCCCAAGAGTTATTTGTCCTAGTACTAGCCCTTATTCTTCTCTTTTGGCCATGGTACTTAAGAAAAAAGGATCTCGGTGCATGTGTCTTGACTTTTGTTCCCTCAAAAAAATGACCATCAAAGACAAATTTCCCATTCCTATCATTGATGATCTCTTGGATAAATTAATTGGTGCCCAATTATCTACTAATATTGATCTTCGTTTTGGCTACCACCATATATGTATGAAAGAGGTAGACATTCCTAAGACTGCATTTCGAATTCATGAGGGCCACTATGAGTTATTGTTCATGCCCTTTGGCTTGTCTACCTCCACTTTCCAAAGCCTCATTAATCATGTATTCCATCCTTTTCTCCATCATTTTGTCTTAGCTTTCTTTGATGATATTCTCATCTATAGTAAAACCTGGACAACCCATCTTGCTCATGTGTACCAAGTTCTTCATCTACTGTCTCAGCACCAACGTATCCTCAAACAATATAAATGTTCTTTTGGAGCCTCATAATTCGAGTACTTAGGTCATATTTTTGACAAGGAAGGGATCAAGGTGGATCATAAAAAGATTGAAGCTATGCAAGATTGGCCTCACCCCAAGACTCTCAAAATATTGTGTGTTTTTCTGGGTTTAACATGATATTATCACAAGTCTGTTAAGAATTATGGAAAGATTGTGGTGCATCTCACTGCTCTCCTTAAAAATAATTCTTTCACTTGGACTCCCGCAACTGATCAAACCTTTCAAGCCTTGACGGTGGATATGTGCACCACTCTTGTCCTGGCCCTTCCTGATTTCACAAATAGATTTGTCCTAGAATGTGATGCTTCCGGGAGAGGAATTGGAGCAATCCTTATGCAAGATGGACGACTTTTGTCCTTTACTAGCAAACAAATGTCAAAGCGACATGTAGGCCAATAAATCTATGAAAATGAAATGTTGGTTATTTTGCATGCAGTGGATCTCTAGTGCCCTTATCTATTGGGGAAACGCTTCCAAATTAAGATAGATCATCAAAACCTCAAGTATTTTCTGGAGCAACACCCTTCATCCCCGAAGAAACAAAAATGGGTGACTAAGCTATTTGGATATGATTATTGGATCATTTACAAGAAAGGAAAATAAAATGTGGCTCCTGACACTCTTTCAAAAAAATATGAAGATGAAGGGTCCCTTTTTTCCCTCTCATTCATTGTACCAAATTGGCTCCAAGTTGTTTGTCGGGAATGGATGCAAGATCCCAAAATTTTGTGACTGATCCAAAAATTGAAAGTCGATTATGTAGTTTCCCCAAGGTACTCTTACCACAATCACGAGCTTCACTAAAAATTTCGTATGTATTTAAGTAAACAATCACAACTTAAATCCATGGTTCTTTATGAGCTTCATGCTACACCCACAACTGGGCACTCAGGGTTTACCAAAACCTATGACCGGGTCAAAGGTTCTTTTTTTGGGATGGTATGAAACAAGACATTCACACTTTTGTGGCGGAATGTGATGTTTGTCAATGCAACATGGGAGAAATAGTCAAATCCCCTGGCACACTATAACTACTTCTGATTCCACCCATTATTTGGAGGGATATCTCTATGGATTTCAATGTTGGATTACCTAAATCAAGAAATAATTCAGTCATCATGGTGGTAGTTGATCATCTTTCCAAGTATGCTCATTTCAGTGCTCTTCAACACCCATTTACTGCCTCCACTGTGGCTCAACTTTTCATGGATCATGTCTTCAATATTCATGGCATGCATCATTCTATTGTTTCTGATCGAGATCCCACTTTCACCAACAATTTTTGGCAAGAATTGTTCAGGCTATATGGAACCCAATTGAATCTCATCACTGCCTATCATCCCCAGACTGATGGTCAAACTGAAGTTGTCAACAAGTGTCTGGAAATATATTTGAGTTGTTTTTCATCTGAAAGGAAAAATCAGTGGTCTCAATGGTTACCACTAGTTGAATGGTGGTACAACACTTCTTACCATATAGCTACTCACATGACTCATTTTGAAGTAGTATATGGATAAAATCCACCTTCAGTTCTCTCATACATGCCCGGTGTCTCGAAGGTCCATGTGGTTGAACAAACTCTTACAGTTCGCGAGGTTATTCTCCGTACCCTTAAAGAGAATTTGGTGATGGCTCGAAATCGCATGAAGAAAAAAGTAGATCAAGGTCACTCCGAATGTCAATTTGTTGAAGGAGACCAAGTGTTTCTTCGACTACAACCTTATAAGCAAACTTCACTCAAGGACGACCATTTTTAGAAACTGGCGCCCAAATTTTATGGTCCTTATACATTTCTCAAACATGTGGGACAGGTGCCTATTAGTTATATTTTCCTAGAAATTATAATCTCCATTTTGTTTTTCATCTCTCCTGGTTAAAGAAGGTGATTGGAACTAAGTGTCAAACTCAAACAAGACTTCCCAAGTTGGATTAATAAGGCTCCATTTGGTTGCATCCACAAGCAGTTTTGGACCAGCGTGAGCATGATCTTCGATAGTGCACCATCAAGGAAGTGTTAGTCCAGTGGAAATATACAACTCCAACAGATGCCACTTAGGAGCCAACTACCATTCTGAACAATTTCCCCATCTCAAGTCTTGAGGGAAAGGTTGTTTTTAAGGCGGGGGAGGGGGCGCATGTTAGGGACCTAACCTCCCTAACCCCTCACATAGGTAGAATAATATATTTTCCATGTTGTAATAAAGGTCAATATTAATAAGGCCTAGTAATAAAGAAGAATAAGTCAAATGTAATAAGACCTAATATAAGCTTCCACTTATAGAAGATCTTCCTCTAGAATGTTCTTTTGGTAGATAGATTTAGTATAAATAGGAGTCGAGGGCATGGAAAGTTTTTTTCTTGAGAATTTTTGTAATAGATCATTGCGTTGTTGGAGGTTTCCCCCTCGAAGAGGAAAGTGAACATTGTTTCCTATCAAGAAATGCATTATTCTAGTGTTGTGGTTTAATCTATTGTGTTGCTCCATTGTTATTCTCTGTAATATTTTTGTTTTTCAGCTATTATAATAGATATGGTACCTTAAATTGTTTATCTCTAGAATAAGAGGACATAACTGAGTAAGTTGATCTCCTCCTTTTCAATTTGTACAAGGGAAATTAGGCTTCCATATTGCTTGTCAAGATTTCTCAGGAGTATCAATTCCCCTAGCATGAATTGCAACTCATGGTTTCTTTCCCCCAACATGACTTTCAATGCATGTTTTTTTTATCACCAATATGACTTTAAATGAATAATGTTTTCCCAAAACATGTCTTGCAGTGGTTGGTTTCTCATCTCCAATATGACTGGAAATGAATGGTGATGTGTCTCCAACATGACTTGCAGTGGTTGGTGACTTCTCCCTTTGTTTTTTCTCCTTTTCCTTATTCTTTCTCTTTTTATTCCTTTTATACTTCTAGTTAATATTGTTCAATTTTTATTGCTATACTAACTGAAGTAAATAATTAGGACCTCAAGAAGAATAACCAAGCACAAATAAAAAAAAATGGGTTTGCTCGATTAACCATAGGTAATGCTCTTTCATTACCACCTAAATATAGGCATACTTAAGTTCCACTCCAGAGTAGAGAAGGAGACCTGCTATAGAAAGATATCCAAGAGAAATTCACCCAAATACAGAGATAGATGGTGTTACATATGTGCCCATTCTGATGTCTCAGAAATGCCTCAGATCGGGCCAAGTTATGCTACCTCAGACTAGTATTCCTATGGTTGCCTCAAATGTGTTAGGAGGGTGAGTTGTGTGTGTCCAAAAATGAGGATAGGGTGCACTTATATATATAGGTCCAATATAATGAGGGGAAGTGTCTTTTCACATAGGGACGACTTGTACAAATTGCATACAAGCTAATTTATAACATAATATAAATTAGTCTTTACTCAATAGGGTCAACTTGTACCCTTATCTCTCAATGCAAGTGATTTGGGGTTTTATATTCTCAAGATATAATTCGTAGGAGGTCTCTTGTAGGTGAATACCTACCGCAACTACCAAAAACATCAACTCTCCATCTTATCTAGGGAGGTATTCTCAATGATTTTTTCTTCTGGTCTTCATAGCCTCATAGGCTATGCCATGGTCCTCTGCCCATGACATGGTCTCACAAACCATGCTATTGTTAGTATATCCTTGTCACACATTCCTACTCCAATGTGGATGTGTCACACATGTGTGCACCCATGTCGGCCTTCTAGGATTCACAACCCACTAGGGTAACACTAGGACCTAGACGTCCATAGTGCATCGTCAAGGATGTCTCATCCATGATGAGTCTTCGAGGAACAATGATATCCAAGATTTGTTGGGAACCAATCCAGGTGGAAATTCCCAACCCCTAAGGGTTGTTGGCCAATGGAATATCCTCCCAACTGCTTGCACATCTCAACCACTTGAGCTCTACCTCAAGGGTATGTCACACATGGATCATCCCATGTGGACCTCTAGAAGCTCCTCCCTCTAGAAACACTAGGGTTTATGCCATAGTGTGATGTCATGGCTCTACTCCCCATGACGTGTCCTCTAGTGCTCAAACACTAGGGACATCAATCTCACATATCAACTTGACTAAGTCCATAGGAGTATGAACTGGAGAGCCATCTCAAGTCAAATCAACTCAGTCCAGAGGAGTATGATAGGAGACCAATTACAAGTCAACTCAACTCAGTCCAGACGAGTATGCCTCATCTCTTAGATCAACTCAACTAAGTCCATAGGAGTATGATATCACCTATCACATAAATGTCCTCATAGATCAACTCAACTCAATTCAGAGGAGTATGATCTGAAGAATGTCTCAAGAAGATGCAATCATCAACCCTCCCTCTCGACGAGGAAGGCATCATGCCAAGTCTCTCACGGAAGTACTCAAACTTCATCTTGGAAAGAATCTTCGTGAGATCATCTGCAATCCAGTCATCTGTAGGAAAGCACCGCACCTGTACCGTCTCCCTCTACATCATGTCTCGAACATAATGATATCACTGACCAATCAATTCTGCAAAGAGTTTGTGAAGACACACTACTTCACGAACTTCCATCCACAATACTATATGTTTTTGTGGTACTCAAGGCACAAAAGTCCATTTTCAGCTACACTAGGAAGTCATGGAAAATCCTAAGGTAAAGCAACACCTGGAGGTGTTCTACAATGATCCTTGCCTCATCTGAGTCAACTTATCCATGTAATATTGTGTTAATACTAGAGACATATCTCATTCCATATCCATCAATCCTCATACACCAAGATTGTGGTGCCTTGATAAGTCCATACACGACCTTCTTCGATCTGCACGCATGAGACTCCTTCTCATGTATCATGAAACCAATTGATTTCTCGATGTATACTTCTTTCTCAATCTCTACATTGAGAAAGGTTTTCTTCTCATCCATCTGATGTAATCTCCATCCCATAGATACTGTAAGGGAAATGATGATCTAGATGTAAATATATCGAGCGACAGGAGAAAATGTCTCCTCATAATCTATTATGTCCACCTGATAGAATTCTCTGGCAACAAATAACATTTTGTGCTTCTCGATTCTCTCGTCAGTTGCACGTTTGATCTTTATATATCCACTTGGAAGTCACCACTGACTTCCCTTATGGTATGGGAACAATATCCCACGGGTCATTCTTCTGGTCTATTGTAATATATCTAGGAATATCAATTGAATCATTTGGATCGACAGGCTCGACTAGCTCCCTCCAAACTACTAAAGGGTGAGGGGGAGAATTCCTCATCTCCTCCTACCTCCCATTGCCAATCTCCATGTGAAATCATCTCTATCTCTTGAAGGCTATCTACTCTTCAAAGGAAACAATTATCATGGTCCACACAAATTTGAATGCATCAAGTCTAAGATCCCCTTGGATCTGTTGTCACTGCTCAGAAAGGACCCCACAACCTCTACGAATTCCATCATGATCTACATAAAGATATGGAAGACATGTCTCCATATTCCCCAAGGTGGGAAGAGCTCTGTGATGTAAATGAGCAAGTTTTATATTCCATAACTTTCTCAATTAATAGAATCATGTGACAAGATTTGAACTGGTAAGACTATCAATCCATATAAACTCCTTGTCTGGTCAGACGGCTTCATGTCTCAAGCTAGATACCATCTAATATGTTTCCTTATACAACCATCACTATAGATCCCTCTCAAGGCTATCACTAGTGACATGTCTTCGTTGTAACCTGCCAAGAACAAGAAAACAAAAGAAAAGAAACAACATCTCCATGGAAACCTCCATGGAAGATAATTTTCCAGAAACAAGTAACGAGACAAGAATATATCCTAGAGGGGAAATCAACAAGTACATCTATAGTATCATGAATTCAAATCAATTTTAAATATTGTTATCACAACTACAACACCTACTTGTAATGTAGCAAGTCTGATACACTAGAAATGTAGGTTAGAGGCATGATAATTAAAACAATCAAACCTCGAGTCTTTTATTACAGTGTGTTGTTTCTCAGAATGCACTAGGATCCCTCTGGATCCATGATTGCAACGAAATTTCCCTCCTTCTGCAAGCACCCTCATGATAATGATACAAATAAAAATATGTATACAATTACATACCTCTTAAATTGTAGCATTTTCCTTAGAAATTTGTCAGCTGGTGCTGCTTGTGAATCCTCCTTAGTACAAGCTCAGGACAACATCAAATCCTATCATGACCTACTGTTAAAATATGTCTCAAGATAGGTATGAACTTTTCTTTAGACCAAGCCTAAGCTCGACATCAATCACTTCAAAATTCGGCCTTGAATACTTACGCGAACTCTACTTCAGGATGCCACAAAATTCACCTTATAAACTTGTCTTTACAGTCTTTCAAACTTCCACAGAGAGCATGCCAAAGACACCTGCAATTTTCTCTTGAGTACACCTATGATTTATCTCAGAAGAAGGTTGAATTATGTTTTTTTATGTCTTGTTGTGGAATCCCCTAGTAGGGTTCCTTTGATCCTGTGATCATCCTAGGACCCTAAACAAGGGCGCGGTATTTCAACATCCCTAGAACTTCTTCATTTATGTGTTAATGGTATTCTTCAAGAAACGCTCTAATACCATGTTGATTTTTTGTTGCTAGACTAACTATAGTAAATAATTAGGACCTTAATAACAAAAACCAAGAATAGATAAAAAAAGTGGGTTTGCTCGGTTAACCATAGATAATTCTCTTTAATTACCACCCAACCACAGGCATCCTCAAGTGCCACCTCCGAGCAGAGAAGGAGACCTGCTACAGAAA
Organism: Picea engelmannii; assembly: GCA_009831015.1. Classification (NCBI taxonomy): domain Eukaryota; kingdom Viridiplantae; phylum Streptophyta; class Pinopsida; order Pinales; family Pinaceae; genus Picea; species Picea engelmannii. The sequence goes on along the minus strand of ML803754.1, from coordinate 188,322 downwards.
GATATCTAAGAGAAATTCACCCAAATACAGAGATAGATGTTGTTACATATGTTCCCATTATGTTGTCTCAGAAATGCCTTAGATCATGCCGAATTATGTTGCCCTAGACTAGTATTCCCGCGGTTGCCTCATATGTGTTAGGAGGGTGAGTTGTGTGTGTCCAAAAATGAGGATAGGGTGCACTTATACATATAGGTCCAATATAATGATGGGAAGTGTCTTTTCACATAGGGTCGACTTGTACAAATTGCATACAAGCTAATTTATAGCATAATATAAATTAGTCTTTACTCAATAGGGTCGACTTGTACCCTTATCTCTCAACTCAAGTCATTTTGTGTTTTCTCTTCTCAATATATCATTTGTAGGAGGTCTCTTGGAGGTTAACACCTCCCACAGTTACCAAAAACATCAACAAATAAGAGGTGGACTTGCACTAGAAGAGGAATGAGGAGAAATAGATTTCACCAGCAAAGATTTTTCATAAGTATTTGGAACATGCATAATGGTCATTAACCAAACTAGTATCCTCATATACAATCCATGAATATTCAATATGGCCATCAAAGGGGCACTAATGTTTCTAGAAGAAGGAAAAGCATAAGAGTTGCCTTTGGGAGGGGTTCCTTGGTTGGCATTCATATAAGAATTTATTGGCACGTGACTGGTATCAAATGCAAAGGGATTTTTGGTGGGATATGGTAGTATTGATTCCCATAGATAACTACCACCAGGGACATTGGTGCCCCTAGAGACACAATTTCCCCCAACATTAGGAAAAATACTAGGGGTAGGACCAAACCCAGGTTTAAAATTCCAACCAAAAGGAAAACCACCATTTGGTATCGCTAAGATACCTATAGGTTCACTAGAAATAGATGGGGATCCACCTCCGATAGAAATAACAAGGCCTTTCCCCCCACCAAACACAAGTGTGATCACTTGTGATGATTCAATGGGCATACTAAGACTAGGTGTACTCATGGAAGGAAAGAATGGTGTTGGAGACATCCCCTAGATTGAATAGTTGGATGTCAAAGGCATAGATATTGGAGTACCCATCCCACTAAGTGGTGGAAAGGAGGTGGTCATCAAGAATGTACATCAAACTCTATTGTTATCACATACAAATTGTACTAAAAAGACTATATTTGCAGTTAGATGTACTTATTGTTTCTCTCTTCAATCCATGGGAATGCTTATCATGCATAATACATTTCCAATGGTATTCAATATCTTTGCACATTAGCGATAAGTAAATAATAGATGCTTTGAAATTGCATATGGATATTTTTTGTAAATTAACAGTTCGTAAATACCACTAACATGATTTTCATCATGAAACAAGATGCAATATAGCTTTGTATTTGCATATCTATTAAATATAAAATATCTTGTTTTACTTTTTAGGGACCAAATTCCAATTTATATATTTAACCACTTGGCTAGCCATTGTATGCAACATCTATCTCCCCGTAGTCCTCTCTCAGTTTCATTCAAATTTATAGATGCATACAATCGCATTTTGGAAATATATGTGTCAACGTAATGAATTCCATGCAATTGGTATAGGAAATCATATGCAAGTTCATATTGATATGACTGCAATGCCTCTACATCGCTATTGTTTAAACAAAATAAGAAATGGTCTATCAATCCATTTCACAATTCAATGGATGAATAACAAAAGTGCAATAGGACTTGAAATGGAAAAAACAAGCAATCTCTCAGAGTATATGAAAATGCATGTAATCTGAAAATACCATTGCTATTCAATACATGATCTATGCTATCATGCACAATTCATTGTTTTTCATTTGGTAGCTTTCAATGTCTATTCCTTTTGTCCTTTTTCCAATTTATGTTACTCAAATTATTCCTAGGTTATGTTTATCGCATTCCCTAACTAGGACTAAAGAAGGACAATACAATTTCAAAATCACAAACTGTGAATATTTGTTTCCCTTAATTTTGACTCTTCTTTGTTACTATGGCCTATTCCTAAAAAGAAAAACATGAATCATTTTTAGGTTCAATTAGTACATACATTAATAAGCTAAACAATATTAAATTCCCTTCATGAAAATCATAATTGCAACTCTAAACTAGGACAATCTAATTTTAAGATAACATATTTAGCTCTTATAGAATTTCCAAGCCTTCATATGGTAAAAAATATACACAATCTCCATTGTGAAATATTTGTCATCAAGACGTGTGTAGTGTTGCAATCAAATATAAAGAATAAGATTACAAATATTGTCAAGAGTCTTATGCAATTATACAAGGATGAGACCAACCTAACAAATGCACTTTTCTACGAATTGTCGTGTTACATATAGCAAATTGCATTGGTCAATTGAAGTTGGAAAT
>ML803754.1:162148-172353 GCA_009831015.1 Picea engelmannii | reverse complement strand
AAGGACCTGGCAATTTCTCTGGTGGACGTAGCCCACACTGGGTGAACCACGTAAATCTGTGTCTCTCTTGTATTGTGTGTCTTATGTGTTTTGTTTCTGCATTTGTTTTATTTTATTGCTCTGCGGTCCTGTTTTTCTAACACAAATATAAAAGAAATGTATTAATGTTATTCCTACTAGTTATTACTACTGATATTTTATTTCTTGGTTTTGTTTAATCTTGATAATTATCCATCTAAGGAATTGAATTTGTAACTTTGAAAATTAAAGCAAAGTTTTAAAAAAAATACACTAACTAACTAAACCAACACTTCACTCTACAACTTTTACAAATACAACTTTTACTATAAACATAAAATTACAAAACTATTTTAAAAATACTAAATAATGAAAAAAATAAAAATTATCATGCCAAAACATACAATAAAAATAATCATATCCAAAATAATATAATACAACATAAACAATATTATCATTGTCCTTGTAAATAATCTTTGTTTCATGCCATTCCATTCAAATCCAAAAATTAACTATTTTTTAAACATTCAAAGTGCTTGCAACATTGTTTGAAAAATGAAATACAACACAAAACAATATTAACATTGTAAATAATATGTGTGTCCTGCAATTTAACTCAAATTACCAAAATTAAGTATTTTTTTAATATTTAAGGTGTTTTCAACATTGTTTATCATTTGAGTTAAGTTTGGTTAGTTCAAACGGATGTGGATTTCGTTTACTAAGCCATTAGAGTTCAATACCCTTAAAGTGAGTTTAGTTGGGAAGAAACTCAAAAATCCAGCCATGTAAAGGAATGGTGCCTCCTAAAAGGTCACAAGTTCATTGTTCTAACTTTTGTGAAGTTTTTCTTAATAAACTAACTATTCTATTTTTTTCACTGTTTCACTTTTTTTTATTCAAAATTGTTTTTGACATTTTTTAAAGTTTTATACAAAATCCTTGCAGATAGATTTCAGTGATTGAAATTACATATTTTTAATGAAAGATATTGAATAGACTTATGCTACTGCAGGAGTCTTTTAAAAAAAAATCCAAACTATTCCAATGTGAAAGTATGGTTAAAGTAGAATTGGTACACCAACGGGACAATTGATCTCTCGTTTCTGGCTCAATTTTAAACTGAGGTTGAAGCCCATAGATACCTGGTAGATGGAATTGCCATACACCCATATTGATAAATTGTGAAGCAAGAAATGCAGAGAGAAAGAATAGAACGGAAAATAGTATATTAGAATATAAGAAGAAGAGTACAATGAGAAGAGTTAATGAAGATGATTCTATGCAAAGGGAAATAGTTGAGCTAAATAGGCTCAAGCAAATCAAGAATAGAAAGTACAGTTGGCCAGGACAGCTGGCAGTGTATAGTCAACCTATTGAGGTTACATTATATTTAACACTCCCTCTTAAACTCAACAGTTACAAACATCAGCACTGATTATGCCTAAGTGTTGTCTCTGAAAATCAAAAACCGATTTTCCCAGTGGCTTTGTAAAGATATCAGCAAGCTGATATCGAGAACCACAGAATTGTAGTACAATATCACCATTATTGACTAGCTCACGTATGAAATGAAAACGAGTGTCAATGTGTTTTCTTTTCTTGTGAAATACATGATTTTTGGATAGAGCAATTGCTGAAGTATTGTCACAGAAAATAGGAGTTGGATCCTTTTCTGTATGTGACATATCTTTCAATATTCTTCTCAGCCACACATCTTGACAGGAAGCTGAGGTAGCAGCAACATACTCTGCCTCTGCAGAAGATATTGAAACAATTGGTTGCTTCTTTGATGCCCATGAGATTAGGTTCGTGCCCAGTTGAAAAACATGTCCAAATGTGATTTTCCTGTCATCTAGGTTGCCTACAAAATCACTGTCTATGTAACTAGAAAGTTGATTACTATCAGATTTAGTGTACCATAAGCCAAAATTGAGAGTTCCTGCAACATATCTCAGAATTCGTTTTTCCATTTTCCAATGAGAATATTTGGGGGATTCCATGAATCTGGAAACAAGGCTGGGTGCATACATAATGTCAGGCCTAGTTGCTGTAAGATACAACAAACTACCTACTAAGATTTTGTACAGAGTAGAGTCCACTGTAGGACCTTCATCATTCTTGCTCAATTTTGTGCCTAGTGGTATGGGGGTTTCTACTGGATTGCATCCTTCCATGCAAAATCTTTTGATGATGTTTGTTGCATACTTTTGCTGACAGACAAAAATGCCTTTGGTTGATTGATTAACCTCAATCCCTAAAAAATATTTCATTATGCCAAGATCTGTCATCTCAAACTCAGATTGCACGGCATGTTTAAAATCTATTAACTTAAGATTTCCTGTATAGATCATGTCATCAACATATAAACATACAATCAAAATTTTACCGTGCTGATCTGTTTTGGTGTAAAGAGTTGGCTCATTTTGACTTCTGTTGAAACCACTTTTGATCAGATAAGTGTCAATTCTGTTGTACCAAGCTCTTGGAGCTTGCTTTAAGCCATACAAGGCTTTCTTCAACTGATATACTTTGGCTGGGTGCTCTTGGACTTCAAATCCGGGTGGCTGATCGACATAAACTTCTTCTTCTTCTAAGAAACCATTCAGGAATGCTGACTTGACATCCATCTTGTATACTTTCCATTTGTGTTGGGTTGTTATGGCCAATAGAGTCCTTACAATGTCTAATCTTGCTACCGGAGCAAAAGTTTCACCATAATCAGTACCAGGTTGTTGTGAGAATCCTTTGGCAACAAGTCTTGCCTTGTGTTTTTCGATCTGCTCTTTTTCATTGAGTTTAGTTTTGTAAACCCACTTGACACCAATACTCTTCTTGTGACTTGGCAAATCAACAAGATCCCATGTCTTTTTCTTCTCAATAGAGTCAATTTCTTGGTTCATGGCTTGAACCCAATGTGGCTCCTTAGCTACTTCCTTAAAGGATGTAGGTTGACATGACATTAAAGCAAAAAGGTTGTGTTGTTCAAAGTCATCCAACTGCTGATGGATTTCTCTCAAACTTCGAGTTCTCTGATTTTGTGGTTTAGAGAATGATTCTCTGCTGGAAGTTGAGTTATCCTGAGAATTTTCAGGTTGTCTTTGTACCTGCAATCTTGGAAGAATAGTTTGAGGTACTTGATGTCCTGAATTTTCTGCGTTTTCAGAACTTGGCAACAATGGATTTTGATTGTCCATTTGTTGATTTTCTGAATCATTCCATAATTGATTTTCCATAAATTTTACATCTCTGCTGAGAATTAGTTTCTTGGAGATTGGATTGTAAAGCCTGTAAGCTTTAGATGTTTCACTATATCCAGTGAATATACATTTCTCACTTTTGTCATCAAGTTTCTTCCTTAATTCGGAAGGTATGTGGGCGTATGCTATGCATCCAAATGTCCTTAGATGTGCAACATTTATCTTTGTCCCACTCCATCCTTCTTGGGTAAATTTCATCTTTAGACTTGTGGTTTGAGATCTATTCAGGAGATAAACTGAGCATGCTACTGCTTCAGCCCAAAAAGTATTTGACAAACTTTTCTCTTTAAGAAGTGTTCTTGCCATATTCATTATTGTCTGATTTTTCCTTTCAGCCACTCCATTCTGTTGTGGAATATACCTGGCTTTTGTTTGCATAATAATGCCTTGTGATTTGCAGAAATTTGCAAATTCTCTGGAGTTGTCTTCTCCTCCTCCATCTGACCTGAGTGCTTTGATATATTTGTCACTCTGGTTTTTAGCTTCTGCCTTGAATTCTTTGAATTTTGCGAAAGTTTCAAACTTGTGTCTGAGAAAATAGATCCATATTTTTCTGCTGAAATCATCAATAAACGTTAGAAAGTAAAAGCTACCACCTATTGATTCTGTTTTCATTGGTCCACATAGGTCAGTGTGAACAAGTTCAAGATGTTGTTTGGCTTGATTTGATGATTGTGGAAAATTATTTCTCTTATGTTTTCCAAGTATGCAAGACTCACATGGGGGAATTTGCTCTTTAAATATAGGAAGACCTTTGACCATGGAGTTCTTCTAAAGAAGACTTAGACTCTTAAATGGTAGATGTCCAAATCTTGTATGAAAAACCATAGTTTCATTCAGGGTGGATGCACTCTGTGCATATGGTTGAATCAGATTTGCAGTTCTGAGGGTAAGGGGAAACATCCTATTTGGAGTCATATGGATTTCAAAAATCAATTTTCTGCTGGGGTTTTTTTCATATATCTTGCAATATGCTCCCTCAAAAAGTACCTTATAGCCATGTTCAATGAGCTATCCTACACTTATCAAATTATGTTTCAAATCTGGAACATGATAGACATTGTTTATGTCTTTCTTGACATTCTGTTTAGTAAGAATAGGAACAGTTCCTTTTCCTTGAACTTTGAATAAGTAATCATTTCCAAGTGTAATATCATATGAGATTGAAGAATCAATGCATGAAAGTAATTCTTTGTTACTTGTCATGTGATTGTTGCATCCACTATCCAGCAACCAGAGATCTTTAGGTTGTTGTTCAGTGTTGTGACACGAAAGAAACATACCTCCTGAGTTTTCTCCCATGTGATTTGACACATGTGCTCTGCCTGAGAGTTGATCTGCTTGCTTCTTCCTGCATTCAGATTCATAGTGCCCATACTTTTTGCAGTAGTAGCATTGAATGATTGATTTCTCATTTGATCTTCTCCCTCTGCCTCTTTGAGGTTGGAAATTCTGATGTTGATTTTGTTGCTGATGTCTTTGACCTTGGAAATTTTGATTCGGATATTGTTGTTTGTTACCTCCACTGGAGTGAGGGTTACTTTGATTTCTCCCTCTTCCTTGGTGACCTATGATTATTACTCTGACTCTCCCTCTGCTAAAGGAGAATTGAGTTTTGAAAGCATTGGAGATTGACTCATCTGTGAGATGCAGTCTGGTCTCATGTGTCACCAGAGAACCAATTAATTCATCTGTTGAGAAACTTGACAGATCCTTGGATTCAAGGATTGTTGTTACAACCATTTCAAATTTCTTGGGTAAACTTCTGAGGACTTTCTCAAAAATGCGTTGATCAGTGATGGTTTCACCAATCAATCTGATCTGGTTCACGATGCCCATGACTCTGGTCATGAACTAATCCACATTTTCGGACTCTGTCATCCTTAGAGTCTCGAATTGTGTCCTCAAGGTCTGCAGTTTAACTGTTTTGACCCTGTCATTTCCTTGATAGGAATATTTAAGGATGTCCCTGGCCTGTTTTGAAGTACTAGCGCCTGTGATTTTTGAGAAAATTTAATCATCCACAGAATTTTGAATCCAAAATTTAGCTTTATTTTCTTTGTTCCTCTGTGTTGCCTGAGCAATTCTCTGCGGATTGGTCATAGCAGAAAGGGCTATTGGATTTGGTTCCACGTATCCAAGATCCACTGGATCCCAACACTCTTGTGATTGCAAGAAGGATCTCATCCGAAGAGACCAGAACTCGTAGTTCTTTCCAAGAAGAATCAGACCCTGTGTTGGTCCTAAATTGCCAGACGTCGCCATTTTTTATTTTTTTTTAATTTGAACAAAACAAAAAAAAAAATCTTACTTACCTGTCTCCTGCATGTAATTTGCAGTGATTTTGGAAATCCGTTAGACGATACTTTTTAACTCTCCAAGTTCCAATTTCCGAAGCGTCGATTGTCGATGAGAGCTTATCAACCTCGAATTGGCCCTTAGTCTCCGATCAATGTGACCACACGCCGAAAGGTTAAAGCGCTACAGGCTTTTCCGGTTCTTTGTCCTCTTGAATCCCCGATCTATGATTTACCGATTTACCGATTTGGCTTTTCTCGCCTTAGCCCCTCCTAGCTATGCCCTAGTCCATGTGACCAGTTCTCACAAGACCTTGCCTTATATGACCACAGTCATACCTCTTTTCCTTTCGGGAAATTTCCCTAATGCTTTGATATCCTCCACGCGTCCTCCTATGATGGACGGTCCTGATCTCTTCTTGCAATTTCAAGACTTCAAATGCTCCGGACGTCTCATATTTAGGATTCGCGATTTTTCGAATCCCGTAATGCCGATGGACTCTCCTATCGAGATTTTTTTTCGAAAGCCTCGATTTCTGCCACGCGTCCCAACAGATGGACGACTCAAGTCTGCTTCAAGGGTTTCACCGTGGAGATTCTCAATCCCTCGTTTTGATGAGATGATGTCAGCTGGGCCCCATAACGGAGCTTTCCTCCTTTCGGGATTTCGGACTTCGCAATTTCGAAATGCTTGTGCTTCTTGTCCTCAGGATTCGCAAAACGTCGAATCCAGATATGTCGATGGCCCTTTCCTTTCAGGACTTTCCCCGAAGGCCTACATTGTTGCCATGTGTCCCCTCAAGATGGACGATCCTGGTCGTTTCGTGATTTCCGACACCTGATGACAGGAATCCTCTGTCAACTTGAAACCCCAGTCGTCGATATGCTGACGGTTTCTTCGATGTTCGCCACGTGTCCGAACAAATGGACGACTGTGATCTTTTTGAGATTTCACAATTTGCGATGTCTAGATTTCGTGTATTGGGGTTTTGGAGAGCATTCTCCTTCACTCGTCCAACTCCTGATTCCCGATTTTGCGATGGGATAAGATCGACGACTCACGATCTTTCGCAATCCAATGGTCCAGAATATCTCATGATCTCGTGATTCATGAATTCTCACAACATTCTTCTAACCTTTACACCTTGTGAGTCAGCGAAATGCCGAGATCTCGCCACGTGTCAGTTGATGAACGGTCCAGATGATGTCGGTATTTCGTGACTTCTCAAGATGAAATTTCTCCTGTGCGCTCCAGAGGAATAAACCTCGTGCACTTTCTTGTTGATCCAACGGTTGTCGATCCTTTGTGCAAGATCTGACAGTTGAAATGCTTTTGTCTTTTCCGCGCTCTCTTCGTCCCTTCTGAACTAGTTTCCCGCTCTGGATCTGTTCGTAGGACGAATCTTATGGCCTCAATGGTTGTTCTTTGCACATGAGATGTGTTCTTTACTCCTGTGGAAGAAAGATTCATGAATCTTTCAAAGATTTGAAAGAAATACATGGATTCTTTAAAGCTTGGTGTTCTCTGCTACAGTCTTTAACAGATTTGAGCAATTTCCAAAATGCTTTAAACAATGTTGCCTTCTGCAGCAATATTTCACAAATTTGAACGAATTCCGTGAAATCTTCAACGTTTCTACCTTCTGAAGCTCTTCTTCGTGAATTCTTTGATGATTCTTGAAAATTACTAGAATCTTTAAAGTTTCTTCTTCTGCACTTTCTTCTTCCTCGATCTTTCGAGTGTTGTACGCTCTGCTTTGACGCGTGAGCTTCTTACGCTGATCTTTTGAGCATATGACGGTCTTCTTCCTCGTGGAACTTTCCTGCGAGGATCTTTCGAGAGTATGACGGACAGCTCTCCAAGCCTTGTGTAAAGTCTGTGTTAAAATGCTCTCAAGGTTCGTGAAGCTCTACGCTATTTGAGGATCGTGTTGCTCTCCAGCCTATGTGAAGAGGCTTACTACTGTATCTCTGATACCATGATAAATTGTGAAGCAAGAAATGCAGAGAGAAAGAATAGAACGGAAAACAATATATTAGAATATAAGAAGAAGAGTACAATGAGAAGAGTTAATGAAGATGATTCTATGCAAAGGGAAATAGATGAGCTAAATAGGCTCAAGAAAATCAAGAATAGAAAGTACAGCTGGCCAGGACAGCTGGCAGTGTACATTCAGCCTGTTGAGGTTACATTATATTTAACACGTATGAGGACCTTGACTGCGTATTGAAGTAGCAAGCTTTCGGAGATTGGACTCGGTTCAAGGAATTTATAGAAGCAAGAAGCAACCCTCGGCCTGAGCAAAGAAGATGCTTCTCATGCGTTTGACTGCGCACCAAATCTTGAGCGAACCCTAAACAAATTAGGGCCAGTGCCAAGGCATGGCTCTCATTTTGGTATCACGAAATTTGAGGAATCCAATGTGAATCGAAATATTGACTGTAAACTGGCAACCTTGACGTGATCAAATTTTTCCACTACTTAGAGCTCTGGAATCAAGATTGTATCTTCTGTGATCGGAAGGATACAAGTTCCAGTTAGTTCTATTAATCCTGCAAAAGGTTTAGTAAGGAAAAACGCAACATTGGACAGAGGATACATTCTCTGTGAAATTGATTATTTTAATTTATGCAAAGATTTGCATTGGTTATGAGTCAAATTATTTGGTGGCTGCCATTGAAGGATTTTGGCGAAGAAAGCACAGAGATTTCGATTGGGGTATGGAAGTTGGTCCAGAGATGCTGGATCCCGGAGTGTGGCAGAACCCATGGGAGTTCATGCCGTGGAGCATGAGAAATAGCAGAACTAAGGGCACTGTAAGACTCTTCACAGAGTGGAGAGGAGCCCAGTTTTATCTGCGAGCAGCCCGAACCAAGGGGAGCAAGAAGGTGACAAGCCACACACAGATTTGACAGAGATTAGTTTTATCTGCTGAGAGCAGCCTGAACCAAGGGGAGGAAGAAGGTGACAAGCCACACACAGATTTGACAGAGATTTGTTGGTGTTGTGCCTAGAGGCCGAGATTGAAGAAACTATTCGGTTTTCCTGTGTTTTCTACTGTTTCAGTTTGTTGGTTTGCAATGGTTATTATTAATTTCTTTAGTATTAAATGTTTTGAAATAAATGAACTATATTTATGGATTTGGATTTATGTCAAGGGAGCTGTTGTAATGATGAATTTGAAAAATGTAATGGCTTATGGGCATTTAGTGAAGCATATAGAATGCTTGTAACTGAATGAAATGTTGAAATAATATTGTAAGGGGTGCATGTTTGGTTGTATGATACTCAGAGGTTTGTGATCCAAGTTATAAGCCTTGCCATACACAAGTTGTATTCCACAAATGTTTAGTAAGCCCGTTGAAACAGACCTATATAGATTAGTGCATAATCATGTAGCATGTATATCGCTTATGAAGTACTATTGAATGAAATGTTGAAATACTAATGTAAGGGGTACATGTTTTGTTGTCCCCGACACCACCCCAGACGTTTGTGGTCCAAGTCGTAAGCCTTGCCATACACAAGCTTTATTCCCCAAATGTTTAGTAAGCCCCGTTGAAACAGACCTACATAGATTAGTGTGTAATCATGTAGCATGTACATTGCTTATGAAGTACTATTGAATGAAATGTTGAAATATTATTGTACAGGGTGCATGTTTGGTTGTCCCTGACACCCCATAGGTTTGTGGTCCAAGTTGTAAGCCTTGTCATACACAAGTTGTATTCCACAAATGTTTAGTAAGCCCTATTGAAACAGAGCTACATAGACTAGTATGTAATCATGTAGCATGTATCTCTTTTATGCATAAAGCTGATGTCACATCAAGTTGTGGAAGGAACCACTAGGGTGACAGGTGTACTAGTATCTAAGTTTGATAGAGGATTGGAGAAATTGAATCTTCGATTAAGGAGAGACCAAAGTATATTTAGTGTTTGATGAACCATGTAGGTGAAAAACATTCCTACAGAACTAGCAAGTACAGGGGATGGTACCCATGTATCTCGGTAGATGTATTGTTTTTTATATGGAAATCAATGGTCAATATGTAAGTGCAAAAGGAAGGAAAAGAAAGTTCAAGGATGAAGCTCATAATGAAGAAATCCCAAGCAAGTGTGTAAACTGTAAATCAATTTCCCCATCAAAAAGGTTTGTGGTCAGCTGAAGCTCGAAACCATTTATGTGTGAGGTTCGTGGTTATCCAAAACCATTTGAGCATTGTAAGTGTTGATGTATGTATAGATGAGATTAAAGGGAAGTGTTAGAGATAATCTTCAGCTCTCCATGCACTTGTCAAGCTGTTTAGCTCCATTATTGTTTTGAGTATTCTGTTATTCTCTCCTACATTGACATTATATACTTTGTTGACTTTTGTTATCACTATCATGTAAATCAATTATTGACAACATCCTGATTTTATTAAATCCCAAATTTTTTGAATGTATGAATATATAAATAAAAAATTACCCTCAAAAACCCTAAGACACCCTTCATATATAATCTAAACCTCCTTTTTATAGAGACTAGCTTGGTGCTTTATAGTTCATGTGTGAAATGTTGTTACCTAATAATAAAGAAAATTAAATAATAACTAGGTATGTGACAACAAGGCCTATGACAACATTT
>ML803754.1:149060-161558 GCA_009831015.1 Picea engelmannii | reverse complement strand
ATCAACACCTACATCTTCAATAACCTTAATGAACAACTCACCCATATATTGTGCATCCTTGTATTTTCCAAGAGCATCCACCGCTTTCAAGAAGACTGCTCCATTCAGGGAAGACACCATGAATTTGATGAGTGGATGGCGTGATGCATATGTCCAACCATCGGAAACAATACTAACACCGGTTGAGGGCCATGTTGATTTGATAGGTTGTAGGATTTTATCCACCTCCTTCTTTGCCTTCACCAACAATGTGGTTCTAAGCTTCTCTGAATTAGGAGGAACATATTTGATTGGAGCCTGATCAATTAGAGCTCTACACATCTCAAGAAACAAAGGAGATTGTGCAACATTGAAGGAAATGAAGTTGAGATAGAAAAAGAAACCAATGGTAAGATCAACCTCTTCTCGCTTCTCTCGCTGAAATATCTTGTCCATTGGACTAGCTGCCCCCCTCTTTCTTGCTTGTTGAGTAACTTGAGTTGCACTCCCACTCCCAAATTTAAAATTGCTAGATGGATTCTTCAAGAATGGAAGAGGATCATCATTTTGGATTTTCTTGGATGTTGCTGCCACCTTTCCCAAGCCAATAGCATCCTCTTTTGCCAGTTCTCTTTTTTTGGATGCACTCATTGATTTACATGCTCCAAGTCCACAAGGAAGCCCCAACAAATGGCCTTTAACTCAGTAATAAGTGCTTGTAAAATCAGTATGGAAAAAGCCACATGTCCACAAAATATTCCCACCCCCTTTTGCCTTGGCCCCATCTCCTTGTTTCTTTGTAACATACTTCCACAATGGATATTTGTTGTCTTGAATTTGTTGTTTTGTTGCCCTGTTGATTTCTCCATCATTTGAAGCTTCACTTCCAGCTCCACTTGCAGAAGATGGGACACTAAAAGAGGGTACTGAATTTGTTGGAGGAGGAGCAACACCAACATTGGGATTCTTCCCTTTCCTTTGCCCTTTTTCTGTTGTCTTTGATGATTGAGCCATCAGTTTTGTTGGAGGAGGAAGAAATATCATTGTTGTAGCAGAAAACCTGCATTTTGGTCCTCAAATCCACTTGGAAACACTTGCAATGATCTCAAACCTGCACAAAAACCTCTTCCTTGCTCACCAAAATCGCCCACACCGTGACCTGTTGAGAAAACAATGTGAAAATGAATGAGAAAAACGCTTTTTAGAGGGTGCGGGCCTCCTTTTTTCGTGACATGTGTCATAAAATCGAGACACCATCCTAATTCGTGTCCGACACAAATTAGGTCGAATCCATGTCCCCACATCGGATTTGAGACACGAGGGGGTATTTGGACGAATCATGTTTCATAGATAATATGTTGATAGTTTAAAAAAAATTAACTTCTTTTTAAATATTTAATAAATTTAAATTTAAAATGAATTTAAGCTAATCAAAAGAAAACCATATTTAAATTCATGTATACAAAATTTATCTCATCTTATATTATGATTATGTCATATTCATGTTCCTACCTTAATTCTATGTTTTTGTACAGAGAGGATGCTGCAGACCTTAACTCTATCTTTTTGTACAGACAAGTTGTTGCAGCTATGATCTATTCTCCATTCCTTATCAGTAATTGAAGCTTGATTTTTCAATATATATGTTGCTCTATTTTAAAATGAATTTAATGGCAGTTTAACACAGCTTATCCAAAATCCATTCTTAATGCATTGAATCGATTTTCAAAGAAACACTGTATAAGTCCCTAAAACCTCACGTGTCTGGAAAAAGAGAACAAAAATTTCCATGCAATTACACTTTGTACTAAATAAATAAATATACATTTTCCATGACAACACGGATTTGTCACAAGGATATTGGACACATAAAACATCCCTTTTCTTAGAGAGGAAACCATTATAGCCTGTCATGCATTGTACTAGTTGTGAAGTGCCTGTAGATTTCTTAAGAATCATTATGTCTCTGTGTATAATTCATTATGTCTCTGTGTATAATTCAAAGCACCCACAGATTAATAGATTGATTATCTATCTATTATGTGCAGCAGGGGGTTGGAGAAGCAGCAAACAGGTGCATCCAAAGAAGCATTTGGGATATGCCAATCTTAAACCATAGTTACCAAGTTCGAATTCGAATTTCATTATGAAAAAATTCTATAGGATACATCTTACAAATACTGAAATATATTATTTTTTCAAAATTTTAGAAAATCTAAATTTAAAATAAGAACACAAAACAATAAAGAATAATAAAAAAGAATCATAACATAAGTGGGTTTTTTTCTTGACAAAATGATTATTAAATCAATTCAAACCTTCACTATTAAATTATATTAGAGCTTGTAAGCAGTTTTGAAATGTCTCACTTGACTAATCAATTCAGAACCTCACTATTAAATTATCTCAAAAATAACATTGTTTGGCTATGTTATAGATGGAGTGAAAATGTCATTATAAGCAAAAATTGTATTGTTTGGCTATATTAGAGAGGGTGAAAATCTGATTTAGAGAGGGTGAAAATATCATGGTAAGATTGAGTGAGACTAAAAGTTGCTCGTATCACAGAGAGAATCAATATGCCACATAGGAGAGAGAATCAATATGCTACATAGGGGATAGTATCAGTTGGCCTTAAGTGATATCTTTGAGTTTTAGTTTTATGGTTATTTCTATGGTCATTGCTTAAAAGCTACTTGTATATTGGAAGATTTTGTAGGCCACACAAGAAGAGAGAATAGATGAATAGCATTGATATCTCTAAGATCTAGCATATGGCTATTTCTTTGAAATACTTTTCCATAATGAAATACAACTTTTAGAGCCTAACCACTAGTTTTAAAAAACTAGTCACAAGGCTCCATACAAACACAAGTATGACACATATCAAATGGTTTACCATTTTTGGAACTCATTGTAGTTTTATATATTTATTGATGCTTAAGAATGCATCTTGTCTATCAATGTTGGAGATCAATCTTGTCTTCCGTTGTAATATCCCCAAGGATGAGACCATGTTGTAATTATGAATTGTAAACATGTTTTACAGGCTGGTGAGCCAAGTGTTGATAAGCTAGTGGGATTTTGTGTTTATTAGGACAGAGAGCCTAAGTGTTAAAGGCCAAGAGACTATTTTTGTATATGTAATTATGCAGAACATTAATAAAGATTAAACATCGTTGTGTGCAGACTGATCACGAAGAAAGAGTGATGGGGGACTAAGCTTCCACAGGGTGGATAAGGGAAAAGGGGCTGAAAGGTTGGAAAAAGGGGCTAAGATTAGGGGCTTAAGTCCTTGAGAATAATAATTTATTATTATTCCAAAGATGTGTGACAAACATGGTTTTATCCTAAGTCTTGGGAGAGGGAACGTGTATAAAAGGAAACGCATGCAGCTCCAGGAAGACAAGTTTCGACCTGGGCGCATGCAGTTAAAAATGATGACTCAGCCGTATTGGGGGGTTCTCGCCTGAGTTCGTTGGGATCGGGGGCATCTGAACGTATTTTTCCTCTGTGTTTTCATTTTCTTACCCGTGCACAGGGAAGGAAACCCTCATGAGAAGGTTGTTCGTTCGACCATTCTCCCATCCTCTGCCTGAACCCGAGACTTCCATCATCGACCTCTGTGTTTTGATTCCTTGTCATGCACCCTGAACCAGTGGAAAACTCGTGGAATGAGTCGTGTCTCCTGTGAAGTCCGAGCACCCTGTAAAGGACTGAACCGTGATGTGTCTTAGTGTGGATTGTTTTTGTTTTTGGATGTCCATACCCAAATTCATGTTGTTGATGTCAGTGTGAGTTAATTGAATTTCTATTGTTGTTAATGTTATCCTCACCTTGCGGGAATTGAGTTGAAACTGGTTGAAGAAGTGGGTTGTCAGGCCCGTGGTAGAAGAGGCAGGTTGTCAAGCCTGTGAGCATCTCTCTCCATGTGAGAGAGTTTGTTGGGAAGTGGTTTTCTCCCAGAGAGAGTCCAACACCAGCTATGGAGCTCTGAAGATTCCTAATCTGGCCTGTTGTCGAGACCCAGAGAGGGAGGTGAAGAAACCGATGGACTGTTCTTGTGAAGGTGTATACTTCCGGGTGGAATAGGCATGTGGGGAATGAGAGTCCATGAGTAGTGGGCGTAAGAAGGCTCCTGGAGAGAATCCTTTCGGTTCCTCTATGCAGTTTTCCTGTAACCTCAGCCTAGTCTAGGATTCCCTTGCCCTGGGTGGAGCTTGGTCCCATCTCGGGGGTGACCCACTGCTGAGCGTGATGAGCAGTGTGGTCTAAGGCTGGGAGGTTCATGAAGGTCTACACGTAGATGGTGGAGTTACTCCAGTTCCAAAGATAAGTATCATTATGTGTTTAATTTTAATTAAAATGCATGTCTGTGATGCTTGTATGTTTTCATGTATTCCGTTGAATGTATGAATTACTGTTAATTCCATTAATTATGTATGTTAGTAGTAATTTCGTGTTTACTCTGTATTTTTTGGTTAAATATGCATATTAAATATATATGTATGAGAATGTTCCGCGTAGTAGTGTTGCCTAACAATGGGGTTGATGGTCGGGGACGTTACAATATGGTATCAGAGCTTTAAAGGCTAAGTTAAGGTTGTGTTGGTGGCATTGTCCGACTAGTTGGTGGTGGGGGATGTTACAAATTGGTATTAGAGCCATGGTTTCAACACTGAGCATAGATGGGCTATGTTAGTGGTAGTTGAAGAAAAAGTTTCGGAAAATAATTGTTGTCGGAATGGACAAAATTCAAGTTAAGAGCCAAGGTTTTAACACCAAACCTGGATGGGTTGGATAAGTGGTCATTGGACCCGAAGTTTCAGGTGGAAATTGTATTTGGAGGACCAATTTCAAACCCCAGAACCTTCCTAAGTGCTACTAAGTTACCTTGGTTGTGTTACGAAGCTTGGGAGGAATAGCGGTATCGTAAAACCATGACAGAAGTGGTGTTGGGTCGTAGAGTAATGTGGACCTTAGGATTTGCTCGATAGAAGGAGAATCCTTCACGACCGTCAGATCTGGTAATGTTGTGAGGCAGTTAGCCATGAATTCCTTTGGAAATCTGCAGAGTAACATATTTTTTTCTGCGTCGTAGGATCTATTCGGAAGGAAGGGAAATCCATTACGATGGTCAGATCCAGGGAAGGTGTAGAGGAGTTAAACTGGAATCCCTTCGGACTTCATGACTTCAGTGAAGTCTTATGCCAGAAACAAGAGAAGGGTCGAAGCCTGAAGCTACAAAGTGGATCTACACCGTAGATCTAGAGAGGAGAGCTCGACCATTGGATCAAGCCAACGTTAAAAGGTCAAACATAGTAGTGAAGGGATAAATCTCCTAAAGATCTGAAGTAGTGAGTCATGATGACTTCACTTGGATGGACGTGGACACATGGGATGTGTGCCACGTGTCAGTGGGTTTCGAACCCGTGGAAGGTTGAAATGGAATTTGGAACGAGACACATGTCACCCATTTGAATGGGCCACGTATTAGCCGCTAGTATTCTACCATGTGGATTTCCATATGAGCATGGCTAGTGGATCTGAGGTTACGTAACGTAGTTAAAGGTCGGAGAACCCACACTGGCATTGGTCACGATACATCAAGATTGATGGCTAGGAGGCATTGCGGGGACCCAAGTTGCACGGGAGTTAATTATCCAAGGCAGTCCCACAATCCAAACTGTGGTTTCACCAAGGGGTTACATGCCAACGTCAGAAGAATTGCGGGACAAAAGGTGGGTTTCTCCAAACCACCGTTGCATGCCCCCTCAATTGGAAAACGTTAAGTGATGTGATGTAATCACGTCACCAAAGGTGATTGGGAATGTTTGGAGATTAACAGTTCGGATGTGTGGATGCGAGATCCTCCGAAGTCCCGAAGACCCGGAACTTAGACACCTGAGGTTCCATTGTAAGTGGCAGTCGTCGGATGTTAGGTAGACGTGGACTAATAATCTACCCTACTTCGCAAGTTCGGTAATCTGGAACTCTGAGAGATTGTTGTGTGGTGCTTGGAAATATTCAAAAGTTGAAGCTCGAAGGCCCGAGTAAGCGCTTATTGATCTAGCACTTCGTCATGACCCATGGTTGCGTGGATTGGGGACTGAGAGAAAGGGGCTAGTGCCCGAAAATGATTACATAGCAGAGAAGATCTCGGAAAGAAAATGAAATATGAACATTTTCTTAAATCATATTGGTTTGAATGCGTAAACTGGTGAAGTATTGAATAAGTTTCAATTGTTTCTCTTATTTGAGTTTTTGAGTGCAAGAAGTGAACATTGTCTGCAAGGAAGATCAGGAGAGATATCGTTGAACCTTCATCAGCGGAGGTGCAAGGAGTGCACAGGAAGAACTCTGTGTTGAGTTCAGAGAGAGATAGAGTCACTGAGAACTTTGTAGGGCTATGCCAAGCAAGCATCGAGCAAGTGCAAGTGTACACAGAGAGAACTCTTTTTCGAGTTGAGGGAGAAGAGTATCATAGGAAGATACTCACAGAGTTGTTGAACACTCTATAGAAAATGCTCAACAAGGTGTGCTTTGAGTAGAAGGTTGCCAAGAGGGCACGAAGTTTTCCTTTGAAAGGAAACATAAGGTCGAGACCCTTAGGAGACTGAGTAATTCGAAAATATTAGAAGAGATAATGCAAGGAGTGCATGGGAGAAGGACTCATTCTAAGTCCTAAATATCAGAAGAGATAATGCTTACGAGAGCGAAGATGAGATCTAAGAGGTGGACTTGCAGGAGAAAGGTCAAAGGCCGAATCCTTTGAAAACTAACAAAATCTTCCAAGACGGAAGAAGTCAAAAGATTAGGAGGAGGAGTGAAAAAATCTGTCATATCGGTTGTGGGGAGGGGCCTGGACTATTATATCATCTTCCAACAGAATAAAGGAAGCACAGAGAAGAGGAACAGATCCCATCTGTTGGATCTAAGCATGAAGGACCAACAACCATTGTATCTGGAGGTAAGCACACGAGACTTAACCCTTGTGTGCGCATGAGAAGTGGATTTGTCAAAGTCCCGAAGTCTCGAAGTGATTTAGGACCGTCCATCATCCAGGATAATAGGTGGCGTAAGATCCACAACTTCGGAAGTTTGCAGACAAGGAGGAGGAGAAACAACCGAAGTAAATCTTGGTCGTTGATCTGAAAGTGGATGCGTGGTGCCAGATCTGGAACTCCGGGTATGGATCACTCTGGAGGAAAGCAGAGGATGAAAGTGTCGAAGTCCCAAAGGAGATCTCGATTGTTGATCGAGGAGGAGGTCGAAGGACCGTTGATCTGGTCTTGGTTGGAAAGAGTCGAAGTCCTAAAGAGAACTAGGGTCGTTGATTTGGAGAGGACGTGTGGCAGAAGATCTGTCACTCTGGGGAAATTCACTCCGGAGACTTGTGTGTGTGGAGACGTGAGAACTCTCGAAGGCCGGAGAGCCGAAGTTCATCAGAACCGTCTGATTGTTGAGGAAAGGTTTCAATAGATCTTCCACTCCAGAAGATTGTCATACGGGGAAAAGAAAATAGTTGAGAGTTGAAAATCATGAAGGTAGGAAGGCTGGAATCAATCGTAGCCGTTGATTTGGAAGGGAGCTATGTGTCAAAAGATCGCGGAGATCTGAGATCATGCGTGAAAAAAAAAAACTTGTTGATTAGACAGCTAGCCAGAGGCAGGTAAAGAATAGACAATAGTCGTTGATCAAGAGGTATGGCCAAGGGATTGGATATCGATGGATGAGTTGGATTGCGGGGCCAGAACTTTCTCGGATGTTAAAAATATGAGAGTGGGCCGTAATTTATACCACGTTTTTAACAAAGTGATGCATGGCAGCTGGAGGTGAATTACGTGGCGAAAAGTGGGTTGTCCTAAAACCACTCTTGCCCACTCCTACAATCACAGTTTTCCATGAGGTCACATCTCAAGGCCATATGAAGGAAAGGGCTAATGAAAAAGGGGCTAGCGCCTGAGGCTTTGAGTTTTGGAAGTACATAGGAATAGCCCGCGGGTCTGACAGAACCTGTTCCTAAAGGAGAAAAGGGGGCTTGTGTATAATTGTTTTGGGTTCAATCACGAGCCCGAAGAGTCAATGCGACTCAGAAGTTTGAAAGATCCTTTGATCAAGAGGTCAGAATACCCCGCTGAGGTAGGGGCACTGTGTCAAAAGTGCTCATGGAAGAAATAGTCATGTACAGTGACTACCATGAGAGCACAAGAAGATTCAGGAATCCAGGAAGAATTGAAGACTTCTGGGTTCAGCAAGGAAAAGTTTTATAGGGAGAAAGAAGTTGTTGCAATTTCTATGGCAGCAAGTTTGTTACGGCTTATTGGGGCAGCCAGAGGAAAGAATGCTTGCATGTTTGAAAGTGTTGTTGGTGATGTTGTTGCATAAGAAGAGAAGCAACAGAGAGCTGAAGTGTTGGTTATAAGTTTAATAAAATAAGCATGGAATCTTCTATTTCCATCAGACACTCAGGTAGTATAAAATTTATTAATGGAAGTCATGTAGGTATGAGTTTTATTACTCTTTTTGCATAATTGTTGAAACGAAATTTAGGTAAGAATTTCCTTAGCCAGAGTTATTTTTATAAAATCACATGATTATATTATTGAATTCATACCACTGGATGTGGTAAAGGCTGGAGGCCTGTATTAATTCAAAGCTTTTGAATGCACACACTGACATAGTAGAATTTCATATTAATTTGGTTATGGGGTAATAACCAAAGAATTAAAAGATAACAACTTGTTATAGGAATGAATGCCAATAAGATAGCCATGTATGAGACTAGGACAGAGTTGGATATGGCAAGGTATGGATATGGAAAGGTTACGAGCCACACAAGTACTAAAATCTTCCTACATTTAAATAAAACTTGTACTACAACCTTTTTGCTAACACTAATGAACACCACAAAATTATATTCTTGGTGTAGTGTTCGGGTCGAAAAGGAAGGCATCCAATTAATTGGGAAGACAATAGGAAGTGTGTGGAGAATGTGTCAACACATTGGCCAGAATTCCAACTTATGGATGGTGAGATACATGACTGAGATGAATAGCATTATGTAATTCAATGCAAGGTGCGTTGATTAATTATGCATTGAGAATTGCACTCATGCATAGTAAGTGATAGAATTGCATACTAAATGCAATGGTTGAATGTGTTTTGTAAGTACATGCGTATATATTATTGCATGGAAATAATTGTTACTAACAACTGAAATGTTGTTAACTCATGAAGTTGAGAACATTTCAGGGAGGTGTTAGACATTGCAATAGGAAAGTTGCAAGTCAAGTAGTCACATGAGCATTGACTACATGAATTTTTCTTGCTCAGAAAAAGAAGTAATGAACTTACAAATATTACTATGAACATGCATATGCATAGAATGACGAGTCATTCTATTTTATTAAATTGTTTGGTAATTATGATTGAATTTCTAGATGCAGACAATTCTAAATTCACTGCATATGGTTCTGTACATATTGCAATTGAATTATGATGTACCGGAAATACTGACAATTGTTGGCAGTATGCAAGATGAAGCCTTGCAAGAAAATGGTATATAGTTTGGTGCTTGTGGAAAACCACAAGGAAGGTTTCAATCTTAATATGGCAACATCCAAGAAGAATTATGAAATGAAATTTCATGTTTTGGGGAAAAAGTTGAATTCCCTTTTGAACTAAGTTTGAGTTCCTAAATGAATCAATTTATGTTTCCTCATGATAACTGCATGTGGGCGATGCAGATGAGATGATGTTGATTAAAGTGGAATGTTGACTACAAAGAGTAGCTCAGGAAGATGTTGATTGGAAATCTTTGAGGGAAGTTGGAACTACGGGAGCCACGGTGCTCTGAGACTTCCTGAGTTGGCATGTTGTTGAAGCCCAAGGAAAGGGAGGCGTAGAAGTAGATGGATTGTGTGACAGTGAAGGTGTACAATCTTGGTTTGGGACAAGCATGTGGGGAAGGACAGATCGTTGGTTGGAGTACTATTGAGGTTTGGTACCTTGGCCTAGACCATGTTGATATGGAGGTCTTCTCAATCAAAAGATAAGTACAATTCTCTATTTATTGTATCTTGTGTATCTTGTATACAGGTTATAATGTTATTAGAATTGCTTGTATATACATATATATACATTGAATATATTCTTGCATTACCTGCATCCATGACTGTACATAATGTGTTTCATATTTCATTGCTTAAGAAATATATACCTGATGCTAATCATTGGAATGTGATTCAAGTGGAGCAAGAAAGTGTCCTGCAAGTGCATCTTGTGTGCATATTGGACCGAAAAAGAAAATAGCTCCGGAATCGATCCATAGGGCTTGTAAAGGTCCAGTGGACCTAGTACAATCGTGAGGATGCGACATGGGAGCATGAAGATGCTATGCGAGCAGAATACCCACATATTTTTGAAGATTTTGGAAATCTTGTTGATGTTGTGTAAAGAGTTGCATTGAAGATAGTGCAAAAATAAGGGGAGGCAATTGTAATATCCCCAAGGACAATCCCCTGTTGTAATTATGAATTGTAAACATGTTTTGTAGGCTGGTGAGCCAAGTGTTGATAAGATGGTAGGCTTATGTGTTTATTAGGCCAGAGAGCCTAAGTGTTAAAGGCCATGACCCTGTTTCTGTATATGTAATTATGCAGAACATTAATAAAGATTAAACATCACTGTGTGCAGACCGATCACAAAGAAAGAGTGATGGGGGACTAAGCTTCCACGGGGTGGGTAAGGGAAAAGGGGTTGAAAGGTTGGAAAAAGGGGCTAATCTTAGGGGCTTAAATCCTTGAGAATAATAATTTATTATTATTCCAAAGTTGTGTGACAAACATGTTTTTATCCTAAGTCCTGGGAGAGGCAACGTGTGCAAAAGGAAACGCATGCAACTCCAGGAAGACAAGTGTCGACCTAGGCGCATGCAGCTAAAACTTATGAGTCAGCCATGTTGGGGGGTTCTGTCATTTTGTCATCGTTCTCCTAAGTTCACTGGGATCGGGGGATTTTGAACCCGTTTTTCCTTTGTGTCTGTATTTTCTTACCCGCACACAGGGAAGGAAACCATCACGGGAAGGTTGTTTGTTCGAACATTCTCCCATCCTCCGCCTAAACCCAAGATCTTAATCATCGAGCTCTGTGTTTTGATTCCTTGTCACATACCCTGAACCAGTGGAAAACACGTGGACTGAGTTGTGTCTCCTGTGAAGTCCTAGCACCCTGTAAATGTCTAAACTGTATTGTGTCTTAGTGTGGACTATTGTCATTTTTGGATGTCCATACCCAAATTCCTGTTACTGTTGTTAGTGTGAGTTAACCAGATTGTTATTTTTGTTGTTATTATCCTCACCTTGCAAGAATTGAGTTGAAATTGGTTGAATAAGCGATTTGTCAGGCTTGTGAGCAACTCTCTCCAGGTGAGAGAGTTTGTTGGGAAGTGGTTTTCTCCTAGAGAGAGTCCAGCACCAACTATAGAGCTCTGAGAATTCATGATCCGGCCTATTGTCGAGACCCAGAGAGGGAGGTGAAGAAACCGATGGACTGTTCTTGTGAAGGTGTATACTCCTGGGTGGAACAGGCATGTGGGGAATGAGAGTTCGTGAGTATTGGGCGTAAGAAGGCTCCCGGAGAGAAACCTTCTGGTTGCTCTATGCAATTTTCCTGTAACCTTGACCTAGTCTAGGATTCCCTTGCCCTAGGTGGAGCTTGGTCCCATCTTGGGGGTGACCCAGTGCTGAGCGTGATGAGCAATGTGGTCTAAGGCTAGGAGGTTCGTGGAAGGTTTGCATGTAGTTGGTGGAGTTACTCCAGTTCCAAAGATAAGTATCATTATGTGTTTAATTTCAATTAAAATGCATGTCTGTGATGCTTGTATGTTTTCATGTATTCCGTTGAATGTATGAATTACTGTTAATTCCATTACTTTTGTATGTTAGTAGTAACTTTGTGTTTACTCTATATTATTTGGTTAAATATGCATATTAAATATATATGTATGAGAATGTTTCGCGTAGTAGCATTGCCCGATAGTGGGGTTGATGACCAAGGACGTTACAATATGGTATCAGAACTTTAAAGGCTAAGTTAAGGTTGTGTTAGTGGTATTTCTCGGGGGGGATGTTACATCTGTGCTCAACAAAATATTAATAACAAAATAATATTTCAATGTCCCTCATAAATAAATATTTTAATGTCCATCTTAAATAAAATATTTTTAAATCAATATATATATATATATATATATATATATTGAAAATTAAAAAATATTATTGTCCATAGGTGCTTTCTACATCCTAATATGAAAGAGATGTGTAATTTCTTGATGCTTAACATGGAGTTGATAGGTGAGATTTAAAAAAAATATGAATGGGAGAAAACACTTTAATGTCAGCCATAAATAAATATTTCAATATCAACTTTATATACATGTATCCATAAAGCAATTGGAAGTAAAAATATTCTTAGGGTTAAAGTGTTTCAATGATGTGCCTCTTATATATATATATA
>ML803754.1:96364-148960 GCA_009831015.1 Picea engelmannii | reverse complement strand
AGTTGGCTTGAACTTTTAAGTGAGTATGAATTCAACATCAAGCATATCAAAGGAAAATAAAATAAAGGTGTTGATGCACTCAATAGAAGGGTACATATCTTGCATGCTATAACCATTATCATGCATAGATCATATTTAAAGAGTATAATTTTAGAGGCTATTGTTATAGATCGACATTTCCTATAGGTAAAAGAAGGATTATAGAAGGAATATGGACAACATAAATTTAAAGAGTATAATCTAGGAGAAGATGGAATATTCATGCATAAAAATAGAATGTTTGTTCCTAATTTGGATGAATTAAGGAATTTGGTACTAAAATAAATTCATAATGTTCCATATGCTAGACATCCTGGTTACTAGTAAACAATTGCAGTAGTGAGAAGCCAATATTTTTGGTCGAGAATGAAAAAGGATGTGGCTGATTACATACCTAGATGTATGGAATGCCAAAGAGTCAAGGTTGACCATTGATACCTAGAAGGTTTGCTAAAGCCATTACCATTTCTAGAGTGGAAATGGGAAGTGGTAACTTATAAAGTCACCCTAATTCTTGTATCAAATCACCTACAAGAACCTGTTTCTTCCAAGAGAGTGCACAACTAATAGATACTATTATTAACAAAAATTGACAATTTAACGAATGACATGAGGAATTTAACAATCGCAAGAAAAGGAAATAAGAAAGACCATTTAAATAGGGACTCAGGAATTTATCTCAATACATCACCAACATATTTGACATGGTTATCCTTTAGATTCAGTGACTAGTGTATGTTGTCTACTCCACGCTATGGATCCCAAAACTAGTGTTGCCACCTTTGTTATGTTTCTTTTGTCAATATCCTTCTTCATTCCTTCTCCTCTCCTCCCTTCTCAAACTGAAATTTTCCTCTCTTTCTTTTACCTTCTTGGTAATTGAAACACCCCTCCAACCATTTCTTTATTTTCCACAAGATGAGTTGGATATTGGGAGGTTTCTATTGGAACATCAAGAATTGAAGGTTCATCACACATCTCCTGGGTTTATTCGGTAGAGAGGTCGACCTACACATAGATACAATCGGTCGAGGGATCACCCAGCACACTACACCAGTCGATCAAGTAGTCGATGTGCATGTCGGTCGGACAACCGACTAGTAATCAAAGAAATTCGAGTGATGGATTGACCAGCGTAGAAATAAACTACGAGTTAGACGGATAGTCGGTTGGGTTGAGTCTTGTCGAGCTGATTTGATAGAGTGGATTTTGTGGTGTCAAATCTAATAGCTGACAGTTACATGTGGACAAGATCTTCCAAATTCTATGAAAATAAGTTAGATATTGAGAGAATGGAGGAATATTTGGAATATTTCAAGGAAATCCAGTTGAAATTGGGAGAATGTGGAAAAAAATACATGAAGAAGGATGAGCAACTCATTGAGCTAGTCCTAATGAAATTGAGAACACCATTCGACGTGTTTGTATCAAATTTTAGCACCAAATAGAAATCACACAAGGAATATTGTAAGTATTACACCTTTGAATATTTCTATGGTATTTTGATTATTGATCAACATATATTACTTAGAGAAGGTAAGCTTGGTGGTAAAAACCAATACCACTTTCTCAAGGGAAAGGACAAGATGGATCCCAAGAATAGAGTGCAATTTGATGCCTCTACACATAAACCTACATATCATGACCAGGGACCCCAAAGACAACCACAATGAAGTTGAAAGAAGAAGGCATGTCAGTACTATGGAAATATTGGACAAGTGGAGAAAGTCTGCTATAAGAAGCGAGACGATTTATAGGAGAAGATTAAATTCCTTGAAGGAGATGTGTCCATTGTACGTTGACCCATTGATAATTTCACCTTCCAAGTCGGGAATTCTCAGGCCTTTCTGTCTCATTCTACAGAAATTGAATGACTAGTCGACTCTAGGTTCATTCACAACTTGGCTAAGGATTCCTTTTGTTCATGATATTGAATAAAGCTGAGAGTAAAATATATGTTGTTGGTGATTTTTCTATGGATGTTGTTGGTTTGGGTGATGTTGGTTGTCGACATGGGAATATTGTCGATGTCTATCATGTGCCAAATCTTAGTGCAAATATGTTGTTTGTTGCTCATTTGACACAGACTAACAATATTGTGGAACTTTGGCTCAATCAGTTCTATGTTCATGATTTGAATAAAGGTAATTCGATTGTCATTGATGGGATTATCAACTCGAAGGATAGTTTATACAAGTTTTGTGACTCGACCTGAACCAGAACTGACTGCACTTGTTTCTCACATGGACAAGTATAGTTGCATTTGGCATGAGATACTCAAACATCTAAAACATTTAAGTCTATAGGAACTAGCAACTCAGAACATGGTTGTTGGTTTGTCGAAGGTGTTTCCCCCTAAAGGAGTTTGTAAGGGATGTGTATTTGGGAAGCATCATCAGGCACCATTTGAATATGGAAAATCATGGCGAGCACATAACCTACTTGAATCGGTTTACAGTGATATTTATTGCATCAATATACCTTCACTGGTAGGTTCAAGGTACATTTTAACTTTCATTGATGATTTTTCTCTCTAAACATGGGTGTACTTTTTGAAAAACAAGAACCTTGTCTTTGATATTTTCAAGGATTTTTGGGTATTTATTGAGAAGCAATGTGGTCGACCCATCAAATTCTTGATATCATACAATTGTGGTGAGTATGTAAATCTACCTTTTGAAGAATACCTACTTCAATATAGTATTGACTGGAAAGGGTTGGTTCCTCACATTCCACAGTAGAAGGATGTTACAGAACATAAAAATTTGACATTAGTCTAAATCGATAGATGTCTTTTGCAGGCCAAAGACCTACCTCATCATTTATGGGCTGAAGTGGTGTATTGTGAAAATTATCTACTCAATCGCATCTCGACTCAAGTTGTTCCTTCCATGATTCTAGTCGAACGATGGTATAGGAAGAAGCCTTCAATCAACCACCTTTGTGAGTTTGGAAGTGTTTCATGGGCTCAAATTCCTAATGATTAAAAAACCTAATGATTAAAAAAATAAGTTGGATGCAAAGATCCATGCTTGCATCATGATGGGCTACTCTGAAATCCTTATCACCTATTTGACCATGTCAAACCACAAATCATTATCAAACGAAATGTTCAGTTTGATGAGAAGTATTCTAGAATTAAGTTGTTGAATTACTCTTCTTTATTTCTATAGGATGATTCCCTTGATGTTGTATCTGACATTGGTGATCATGTTCTATTCTTCAATCCCTTAACTGGAAAAATGAACTCTCTTCATGTTTTGACTAGACCGTCGACCTTCGAGTCGACTAGTTCGTCGTCCTCTATTTCGACTAGTTCGTCAATTGAGGACCCTCTAACTTTTGATCGACCTATTGAAGTGAACCATAGTTCACCTGTTTCTTGTCTACCCTGATGGGATTCCAATACAATTAAATTTTTTGGAGCTAATGCTCGAGATTTTTCCTCTAAATGATAGACTAGAATTCAAAAGCAACATGTCAGCATTGCCTTGATGACTCATTTCCTTGAAACATATAACCTTGTTACCTACTCAAATGTTAAAGGACGACCTAAATGGGAATAGCCCATGAAGACATAAATTGATTATTTGTCGACGAATCATACTTAGGACTTGGCTCCCTAACTGAAGAATATTTTGAAGTGTCGATGGGTCTAGAGGACTAAATTTAACTCTGAAGGTGTTGTTGAGTGACATAAAGCACACCTAGTTGCAAAGGGATTTTCTCAACAAGAAGGCATCGACTACACTTAAATCTTTTCACATGTCACAAAGATGAACTCTGTTCAATTTATTCTTTCTCTTACTGATCGTTTTGGATGGAAAATCCATCAAATGGATGTGAAGATTGATTTTCTTCATGGAGACCTTATTGGACAACTGAGAGCGGGGGCTGAATCAGTTGTTATCGTGCTTAAACAATTATGATTATTTTAAAATCTTTGCAGAACACTTAATGTCAATCACAACAATGTAGGGAAGTAAGAAATAGAACATTCAACATCATTCACACATATGAAATATACAGAGATAGATATTTCCTGAGGAAACCCATAAAGGGTAAAAAGCTCTTCTTCTTTATATGATAAGTAATCTTTACATTATGTACATTATCATACTTATGAGCACCAACTCATAATGAGGCTACAACCTCTGTTTTGCAAGTTGATACTTACTGAGACCACCATCTCTCTAGATTCTCTAGCACCCACTAGAAGGAAGCATTGACTCCCTGGTTTCTATAGCACCCACTAGAAGGAAGCACCAACTCCCTAAGAGTTCCAGCACCAACTGGATGGAAGCACCAACTTCCAGTTACACAGGCACTGACCTGTATATCAAAGAACCAATGGTCTCCCTTGCACCACCCTGCCACCGTGGTTTTTTTGGCTACAACCAGATGGAAGCTACAAATCCCTGTGTTCAAGCACCCACTTGAACCTCTGAGGACAACAGTCCTCCCTAGCACCTCCCAACCACCCTTAAATATATAGTTTGTTATATATAAGTTTATCACAGTGATACAATATTTATCAATGGCTTACCGGTCTTATCACTGTTCTGCTACACTTCTCTGCTCTACCTGCATCAGTGTCTTCCTGCACACTCCCCTTACGCTTTATGTTCTTCTGCCTTTTATGCTCTGTGTGCCATGTCCCTTCAATGCACCATTCCTCTTCTGTGCATTTCGGCTACTGCACTCTGCTTCCTTCTACATGCATAAATCCCTCTCAACATCAACCCCCATCTCTTCTATGTTCTATGTATTTATACTATCTATGCACCTTCTTCATCCCTGGTGCACAGTTCCTCTGCATGCTCTTCAACGTGCCATGGTTATGTTCATCGGGTTGTTCACTACCACTTCAATTTTTTCTCTGCTTCACTCACTCAAGCGTCAACATACTCTTTGTTCTTCATATTCTACTCATGTCGAGTCCTCTACCTCGTCATCATGGAAATTCCTCAGATTTTCTGGCGGTTCTACCCATGCGTTCATCATCACTGGGTGTTATGTTGAGATTCCTTCGCCTCTCTAGCAATTGAGACTCTTTGTCGTCTTTGTCACAGTTGAGCTCATCCTCTCTATTGCAGTTATAGGCTTCAATTCTCTTCCATCTATCAATCGCCTCTATGAACAGTCTTCATTCCACTGGCAGATTCCTTGAGACTCTTCAGCTTCTCTGGCGATCACCCTGAAGTCTCTTCGAGTCCTCTGGCAGAAAAAATCAGTCATTTCTAGCAGTTACACTCTGAACCTCCAAAAACCACATCAGCAACTGAATCACCATTGATCAATTAAATGTGAAGAGAAACAGTATCCCTTCGATCATATTCCTGAATAACCTGCACCATTGGATCATAAATGATGGGTCTCGCGCTTATTTCACCATTTCAAAATTTGACATTTCTGCATTTCTGTGGTGAGGCATCTCGTCTCTCCAAGTCGCCATCTTTGAAATGGAGATTAGCTTCTTGATGCCTCCTCCCTTGAGCCTTCGTCGATGTGACCATAGGTTATGACCAAGGGCCAATTTTGAACACGTATTTCGCATTTCGCGTTCCGGGGATTCTGTGATGAGTCGTCTCGACTCTCCATGTCCCAACCTCCTAAATGGAGCTTGTCTCTTCGAGCTCTTCTCTACAGCTCTTCGACGATGTGACCACCGGTGGTGACCAAGCACTTATCCATACAACGCTTTCACAATTTCACATTTCAGCACTTCGGGACTCCTGTGATGAAGAGTCTTAACTCTTGACTCCTCCAGCTCCCGGTAATCGAAACTTCGGTTGATGTGCCTGTTTAGAGATTTTCAGCATTTCGTATTTCATCTCTTCGGGACTCCTGTGATGAAGAGTCTCGACTCTTGACTCCTCCAACTCTCGGTATCTGAAACTCCGGTTGATGTGCATGTTTCGGGATTTTCAGTGTTTCCCATTTCGTCACTTCGGGACTCCTGTGATGAAGAGTCTTGACTCTTGACTCCTCCAACTCCCGGTATCTGAAACTCCATTTGATGTGCCTATTTCGAGATTTCGACGTTTCACATTTCGGCACTTCGGGACTCCTGTGATGAAGAGTCTTGACTCTTGACTCCTCCAGCTCCTAGTATCTGAAACTCCGGTTGATGTGACTGTTTCAAAATTTCGGGGTTTCACATTTCGCAAGTTCCTGCTGTGAGTTGCTTCCTTGACTCCTCCAACTCTCGGTATCTGAAACTCTGAAATGGAGTCTTTGTTTATTATACCCGAAATGGAATTTATCTTTTGATCTTGCCATGTGATTATCGTTGTGTTGTTGGTCGTGATATTTGCCATCAATGACAAACACGCATACTTTGCACTCTGTGTGCACCTCTACACTATCTCTTATGGTCTTCACGAGCTTTCTCTGTTGCGTCTTCCCAAAATATTTCTAGTGCCCACCTGGCACATTATACCTGTACTCAATCCATCATCGTTGTTGTACTTGCCATCAATGACAAGCATACGTTGCCTGTAAAACATGCCAACAAACCTATCTAAAGAAATTTTCATGGAACAACCACATGGTTTTGTGACAGATTCAATTTTATTTTTTTGACTCAAGAAGTCTCTTTATTGTTTGAAGTAGCCCCCCCAATCCTGGTATGCTAAGATCACCAATTTCTTTCTTCGACTTGGTTTCAAACAGGTGAATCTAATCACAACTTGTATGTCCTCCATGCCAATGAAGACACGTTGTTCATTGTTTTATATGTGGATGATTTACTCATTACTGGCAATAATATTGATCTCATACTTAGATTGAAGAAACAAATTGTTGGCTCCTTTGATATAATAGATCTTGGTACTCTGCATTATTTTTTGGGTCTTCAAGTATTACCACTCTGTGATGGATTTTTCATTTCTCAGTCTAAACATGTGATGGATCTGTTGACATGCTTTAATATGGTTGATTGCAATCCTTGTGCTACTCCTCTTCAGTTTCGAGTAAATCTTACCAAAACCTATCAAACATTCGTAGTCAATGCTACACTCTATCGACAATTGGTTGACAATATTATTTATCTTACTCATAGTCGACTTGGAATTTCCTTTACTGTTAGTGTGGTTTCTTGGTTTATGCAGGACCCTAAATAAATCCACTGGAAATTAGTCAAATGAATTGTTCACTATCTCAAAGGTACCACTCATTTTTGTATCAAGTATTGTCGAAGTTTAGATTCGCTAGTTGACTACACCGAATCCAACTAGGCTGGCGATGGTGATGATCAGAAATCCACTTATGACTATGTGTTTCACTATAGCACTGAATCTTTGGTGTGGTCATGTAAGAAAAAAAAGGTAGTCTCTTTTTCGACTACAGAAGTTGAACATTGTGGCCATGTTCAAGTATGTACTGAAGCAGTATGAATTCGCCAACTTTTGGGAGATCTTGGCCTTCTTGTTTAGACCACAACCACAATCTACTATGATAACCAAAGTGTTATATAGCGTGTTGACAATCATGTTTCCCATACTAATATGAAGCATGTTGAGATCCATGCTCACTATTTGAGACAGTTGGTTCATGAGAACATTTTCTCACTCAAGAATATTTTTGGACAAAAGATTAGGTTGTTTATATCTTCACCAAACCTTTAGATGAAGCTAGATTTATCAAGCTTCACACGTACCTTGGGCTTCAGGAAGATACATTTATGGGAGGTTTCCTAATGATGCAATTTCACCTCCTGGATCTCCATAGGTGTGTGTTTATGGGGGGGGGGGTTGGAAAATCAAGCATTGATGGTTCATCACACATATCTCGGGTTCATTCAGTCGATATTTCGACCTACATTTTGATATAGTCAATCAGGAAATTGACCATCACACTACACTAGTCAGTCCATTAGTCGACGTGCCTTTCAGTCGGACAATCAACCAACAGTCAAAGTTAGTTGGAAGATGGATCAATGAGCCTAGAAATCTACTACGAGTTGGACAGATAGTCGTTCAGGTGGAGTCCTATTGAGCCAAATTGACAGAGCGGATTATGTGGAGTCAACTCTAACAATCGATGGTTACATGTGGAAAAGTTCTTACAGATTCTATGGAAAACAATTAGATCTTGAGGCTATAAAATGAATACCCCTTGGGTCATTTCCATCATGGATATTGTGCAATATATCATGCAGATCAATATGTGCAACATGCACTGTGATGTTATAATCATAGTGCACACTACTTAAGTGTTGTAATGGTGTATTTAGACACCACCCTTTGTCTTCAAAAAAAATTGTCCCTCTTCAATTATTTGTAGTACCGTGTTCTCTATTTCATGTCGTGTTCCACCTCATTCCCCAATAGTTTCAATAGTCCAACTTCTTCCCCATTTCCATCCAATTGCCTCATCTTTCATTTGTCCACCATATTCCACAAAATCCTCCCAAGACACATGGAGTATTCCATGTCATAACCTACAACAATATAATTGGTTTCGTGCATCCCTGGGTTTATAACACTTCACGATGTTGCAACAACTGGATTGTGCATAGTTTTGAAGCAACTAGAATAGTTCTCGGTGTTGCAACACTGAAATTTAGCATTGTGTTACAACAACTAGAATCTCAACACTTGACGTATTTCAAAAACTAGAGTTATATCATTTGACATGTTGCAACAATAGGATTTTCAATACTTATTTCACCCTACATTTGCTAACTTGAATTTGAAATTTTTTTAGTTGATGTGGATCGCTTGATGCCGAAGATGATCATGCATCATACATACTTGGTAAGAAAAACATGAGCTCCAACTCATGTGTATGTAACTATATATTCAACAAAGGGTGATGATACTCATAAGCGTGCTACTTCTTTTCCAGAAACCCACAATGAATCTTTGGAACCCTACTTCTCCACTTAACTAGATACTCATAATAGTCCATATTTCGGGTCCTCTTGCTAACCCTCTTTGCCAACATTTGATCTAATCCTTTGGTTGGTTTAACGTGTATCTATTTCTTCCATTCAGATAGAGTACCTTCTTCCTCATTCTTTCCTCCCTCATGAAACTCGTGCAAGTCAACCACATTGAATATTGGAGAAATGTCAAAATATTCTGACAATTCTAGCTCATATGCATTATCAAAAATCTTTCTCAAAATTTGACATGGTCCAATTTTCTTGTAATTTAGTTTACTATACATACATCTGAGAAATATTTGTTTCCTCAAGTGTTCCATTACCAAATCTCCTTCTTCAAACACCTTTTGTAGATTCTTCATAAATATTCTCCCTTTTTATATTTGATATTTCTCTATTGTAGATTTCTCTTAACATGTTCATGCATTTATTGTATTCTTTATACAAAATCACTTGCATCAACACTCCTTTTGTCCTCCAGATTCGATAGTTTAACCAAATCAACAACTCCTCTTGGTGACCTTCCATATATAATCTAAAATGGAATATGTCCTACATATATGTTAACATAATCATTATAATCAAATTCAACCTATGCCAAGATCAAATCCCATTGTCCTGGCTTATTCCCACTCATACTCCTTAACATATTTCTTAGACTCTAGTTCACCACCTCAGCCTATCCATCTATTTGTGGATTATATGAAAATCTATAAAACAATTTGAAATCCATATTTTTCCAAAGTATCCTCAAAAAATGCCAAGAAATATGGTATCTTTTTCAGAAGTGATACTTCTTGGAAGTCCATGTAATCTCACAATATCTTTGAAAAATAAAACAACCACTTTAGTAGCATCATTAGTTTTATTGCATGATATGAAATGTGTTATCTTTGAAAAAATTTACACTACAACAATCATAGAATCATGACCACTTTGTGTCCTAGGAAGTCCCAAAACAAAACCCATATTTATATATGCCTAGAGTCTCTCGGGTACTGGTAGTGGTGTATACAATCTGGTGTTTTGACTCCTTCCTTTAGCGAGTTGGAAAATCCTATAGCTCTTAACAAAAATCTTAACATCCATGTTGATGCTAGAACAAAATTGTCTTTCCTTCACCAACACTATGGTTTTATCAATGCTAAAATGTCCACTCAAACCCCTGCCATGCAACTCTCTAATAACATTCAGCCGCAATGAGCTCATTGAAATGAAAAAACTTTGATTCTTGAACAAGAAACCTTATTGGATATGGAAATACAAATATGGTGTTCTATCAATTCCCTAATGTGCTTTTCATGCTTTCCAAGCCTCTCAAATAAATATCTTCTACATACAACTCTTTCATACATTCCAAACCAACAACTTCAACTAGCAAAGTATTCAATAGCATTATTCTTCGGCTTAGTGCATCTGCAACTTTATTTTACTTTCCATACTTCTACTTCGAAACAAGTAAGTAACTTTGCAAAAATTCTACCCATTTGGAATGATTTTGATTTAAATTACCTTATCTATTAATGTACTGTAATGCCTTATGATCAGTAAATAATACAAAATCCTTTAGTAGAAAGCATTGTCACCATTTCTTCAAATATTGTAAAATCACATAAAATTCTTGATCATAAACAAAATAATTCTTCTTAGTGTCATTCAATTTCTCACTAAATAATGCAATTAGTCTTCCTTCTTGGCTCAAAACTGCTCCAATTGTTGATCCACTAGCATCGCAATCCACTTGAAACACTTTATTGAAGTAGGGAAGTGCCATAACTATTTGTTTAGTCACCTTTTTCTTCAAGTATTCAAATGACTTCATGGATTCTATTGTCCACTTGAAAATCCCCTTTTTCATGCATTTAATAAGTGGTGCACAAATCTCACTAAAATTTTTGATAAACTTCCTATAGAATCTTTCCAATTTGTTATCACTCCAAAAGTAACCCTAGACTGTAATCAGGTGAGCTTGGTAACATCAAAGATTTGTAAATGTAAATGAGTTTTTATAAGGTCAAATGGACAAGACTCAGAATAATAAGGTTTTAACTCAAAAATCTGGGCAAGCATGCACAAGCAAATGAGGTCTTGATTAGCTTCAATCAGTTGTTTAAGGATATATCTAGGTAGAGGAAATATTTTATGAGAAGAATAAAATAAATTCTGCTATAAGCATCATGCCTTCAAGCATCTAGGTGAAGAAAAAGATCAGTCACAAGATCCTCTTGAAACCAAACTTTCAAACCCTGAAAACATTTACAGTAGCATCATAATCAAACATGCATTATAATACAGCTATAACAACTCATAAGAATCCTCCATTAATGAGCATTCAGAGTAATAAGAAATAAGAAAATGAAGAGAAGATGACTTCTACTAATAAAAAATTATTAGGTCTTGTACATAACCAGAACACAGACAACTCAGTCAAAAGATTACAACTCGGGAGCCCCAGCTCAACCATTTGAACCCTTACTAAATCATTTCAACTATCTATTTAAAACAAAAAGGGAGGCAACAGCTGGAGGTACGAGCTGGCCTCCTTCCCTTGAAAATATCTAAGAGTTTATTTCATCTAACAACTTGGCTAACAAACTATGCTAAAAAATAGGAAAATGTTGGTGACTAATCCAACCAACTTTCAAACTGATTTGATTCCCCTTTGTTGCGTAGCTCCTTGTTAGCCATGTGTCTTTCAATATCATGTGGTTGTCCTCATGATGTCAGCTGCTACACTACAATTTTCTCCATCATCATCCATCCAAAAAGTTGTTGGCCTTGCTGCATATGTGTGCCAACCTTTATTCTCTATGAAATATTAGGTAGCACCTTTACATAGCGCCATTGTTCTATGCCTATATGCAGACTCTGATGTTTTTCAAAACTGCAAAAATGAAATCTTCATTCTGTTATGGTATTTGTACAGACAAGGTTCTTTCCTTAGTATGCTGCACAATGTTGCATCCCTGTCTTTGCTGCCATATTCTTCCATCCAAGAACCTAGTATTGACTATCATGAGCATTGCAAGGAACCTGTTAATGCATACATTAACGAAATACCCAAAATCTTCAAGATAGATCTCATATGATTTGCAAGAGCGTTGTTATCTACACGCATAACTTAGGAATCAAGAACACTCTGTTTTCTTGTGGAAGAAGTCATGCATCCTTACTCGTGGGCCAAGTTAAAAGACAGAAGGAATATAGTCTTTCTTGAATTTGTTGAAGGAGTAATTCACAGATGGTGTATCTCTACACAAATTTCGTCTCTTCTAGAAATTAGGTAGCGCCTGCCAAAAAATTCGGTAGCGCTCTGTGAAGCGCCCGTCTTTACACTGCTCCCAGGAGAAAATGCAGCACCCAGGAGAAAACACAGCACCCAGAAAATTTGGCAGCGCACTGCACTTTGCACATCCATGCCTTGGATTTGGGTGTCGACTTAGTTGTTTTCCTCGTATTTTGACATGTGAACATGACTCGGGAGTTGACAGATTGATAAGATTGATTTAGCATATGAACTTGGCTTTGAGTTTGGGCCTTGTGTGTTGACATGTAGGTTTATTGTGTGGCTAGTGTAAGAAATAAGCATGTGGCTCGGGTTTTAGAAAACTATATGCTTAGACAATATGCAATAATTCTAAGCAATATGTAGTTTAGGCATAACTTAGGCATAGGGCGTTACAAAATCATTTACCTCATATCTTCAGTAATGTGAGATTTTTCAAATATAAAATATATTTGAAGATACAAAGCATAGAATAGGGGTTTATCAATTTGTTGCATTTTTGTATTGTAGGTAAAAAAGACAAAGGCCATAGGTTTTTAGAGAAAAAGATTCATGAATTAAGACTCTTCCTGACTCAATAAGGAAATTGGAGTTTATGAGCTAGGGAAAATGAGCAAAAATATTTCAACATTTTAGCACAAGGATGCTAAAGACACTTAAAATCTCCATAAAAATTGAGTGCTAACACAATCCATGGAAACTTCTCACATCCAACATACACCTAGGTTTTGGTCACTCCAAGATAGCCTTCACCTTTCAAAATACATCTTCAGTCCTTCCTTGGAAATCACAAATCCCAAGTACACTAATTCCTCTTTTAGAAACGTACATTTCTTCAAATTGATAAAAAAATTGTCTTCCTTTAACTGTTGTAACACCTTTCTCACATGCTCTGGGTGTTCTTCTTTGGTTTTACTGAAAATCAAAATGTCATCCAAGTCTAAAACAACAAACTTACCCAAAAAATGGTTTCAAAACTTCATTCATAACTCTCATAAATGTGTTTGGTGCATTAGTTATCCCAAATGGCATAACTAACCACTCAAACAATCCATCCTTTGTCTTGAACATTGTCTTCCATTCATCACCTTCCCTTATTTGAATATCATGGTAACCACTCTTCAAATCAATATCTGAAAAGTACTTGGTCTCACTCAAACAGCCCATGACATCATCCAGCATTGGCAAAGGAAATCTGTATTTGATAGTAATCTCATTAATAGCTTGTGAATCAATGCACATTCTCCATTCACCCCTTTTCTTGGGTGTCAAAACTATACATACAACACACAGACTCAAATTGTCTTTGATCAATCCTTTTTCAAGCAGTTCTTGCACCTACTTATTAACTTCCTCACGCTCTATTGGAGTCATCTGATAAGGATATTTATTTGGTAGACTTGAACCTGGTATCAAATAAATCTAATGCGATATACTCCTCAAGGGAAGTAAACTTGTTGGTAAATCATCTTCCACAATATCTTTAAATTCATTCAATAAAGGTTGAATTTCTGGTGGCATAGAGCTCATATTTCCACTCTCTAGAACTTGTCTTAGCATTAAGGCCAAACATAAATGGTTCCTTTTCTATTCTCGTAGAAATTATTTGGTTGAACACATGATAATGAAATTGTTACTACAAACATTTATTCTATCATTTCCTTTGTTGTCACTACCACCTGACTCAACTTCCACCATTGGCTCCAATATGTATCGTTGTCCATATTTTAAAAATTCATACGTATTCTTCATTCCATGATCGAATTTTCTTTTCTCAAAAATTCATGGTCTTCCAAGTAGTACGTGATAGGAATCCATCTCCACTACATCACACAATACCTGTTCACTAAACTTTCCAATATCAAAACTCAACAAGCATTGTTCAGTTACAGTCACTTGTTCTCCTTTTTTCAACCATGAGACCTTATATGGATTCAGATGTGGAATGATTTTCAATTTCAATTTCTCCATTACTTCTATGGATACTAAATGTGTTCTTCTTTCGCCATCGATAACAAGATGACAACACTTATCCATAATTTTTCATTTAGTTAGGAACACTCTCTTTCTTTGTTCAGGTTCTTATGTTGCCTTTGCCTCGGGATTGAATGATATTCTTCTAAACATCAGGTTTTCTCCTTGCTCTTGTTGAAGTACTTATGCATTTCCTCCAACAACTGATGTCTTATCTTCTTAGATAAATTATGTTCAGGCTTCATTTATTCTTGTTGCATTCTGCCTCTGTGGAAATTTTGATGATTTGTGACTCTCTACTCCACATCAATAACATGTAATCACATACTTTCCTTTTCCAAAAAATATTTCTTCCAGTGCCACTTCCTCCTCTTGAATTATGACTTATAGTTGCTTGATCCTTCTTTTCACTGCTTCTATAAGCACTTTCTCTACCTTTTCCTCTAGTTAATTTTCCCTGAAACTTTTGTCGCAACATTCTATCAATCTTTTCTTCCACATTCAAAAAACATTGATAGGATTCATCTACATTCAAAAATAATGTGTACTCATTTAATCCTGAATCTGATACTTCAATCCATTTATAGACCTTGTCACTCTTTGGTATTCTGGTTCCTTTATTCTTGATCTAAGAGATAGTTTGAAAATCTCTTCAGTATATTCACGGACAAATGTTTTTTTTTGCCTCAAATTTTGCACCTGTTTACACAAATTCTACTAGTAATCGATAGGTAGGAATTTCTCCTTGATTTTTCTCACCATATTCCTCCAGGTTCTAATATTATCCTATAAGTTATCTACCATGCCCTTCTGCATCATATCCCACCAAAGTGGTGCATGACCCTTTAGCTTGGTCATAGAGAATCGAACCATATTTGGATCCTGGACATTTTCATACTCAAAATATCATTCAATCTCTCCTATCCAATCAATGAGAGTCTCTACTTTCAAACTACCATTGTAGAATGAAACTTACACCCTTGCATTACCTCTATCTTTCATAAAATATATCAATCCTACTATTGGGTAAACTTCCTCAACATTTCATTCGTCTTCTTCAGGATCCTCTTCCGATTCTAAACGTGTTTCAGGATCTCCGAGCATTCTATTTTCTAATTATTCTATCCTCCTTCCTAATTCATCTAATTATATGCTTCTATCACCTCATCGTGCTACTTTTTCTCTTAATTTTGGCATCCTTACAAGTTGTCTTACAACCCTCACGCGGACTAACATTCACAAGCCTTACTTCTAGGATCTATTTTCCAAACTCATGATCTAAACCATCTCTGATACCACTTGATCTACTCACCCTAAGTCTTGTATTGAATCACCTACAGGAACAGGTTTTTTCCCATAGAGTGCACAACTAACCACTACTATTATTAACAAAAATTGACAATTTAATGAATGGCATGATGAATTTAACAGTCACAAGAAAAGTAAAGAAGAACAACCATTTAAACAAGGACTCAAGATTATTTATTAACCAGAAATAAAATTTATCTCATTACATCACTAGTATATCTGACATGGTTATCCTTCATATTCAATGACTGGTATGTGTTCTCTATTTCACACTATGAATCCCAAAACTGGTGTTGCCACCTCTAAGTTGTTTCTTCTATTGATATCCCTCTCCTCATTTCTCAAATTGAATTGTTCCTCTCTTTATTTTCCCTTCTTGGAAACTAAAGCATCCCTCCAACTGTTTCTTTATTTTCCACAAGATGAGTTGGATGTTGGGTGGTTTCAATGGTCCAACTTCTTCCTCATTTCCATCCAACCACCTCCTCTTTAATTTTTCCACCATATTCCACAAAATACTTGTTGGGTACCAAATCGGGCTATCTTTCTGCTACATTTCCATTACCTTTTTGACCTTTTTACACTTATTTACCTATGTTTACTGTGCTAAATCCATGAGGTAATTACCCCAACCTTGTCTATTGGAATATTTTATTAATGAAGTGAAGTCACGGATTTTTTCCTATTCGCAACACTAAAATGATGTTTGACCGCAGCTTTTGGAGAACAGGAATCAAGGCCTCAGCATCCCGTGGTAGATCAGTTGTTCATCTGTTTTGAGAACAGCAGCGACCAAGCCAAAGGAGGCCACACAGCTGGAGTCGCAAATCCCTGAACCATCTTGGGCATTTCGTTGATCTTGTCTATCTAGTATTGGTGCCGCTCCAACTAATGTATATTTTTTAGGGTATGGTTACCATGTTTTGGGGAAAGAGGTTGTTCCCCCTTTTGATGTATAAAAGACAGTTTATTCCTGTAACTGGGGATGTCCCCATTGAGATTGTAATAACCTTTTTCAAATTTATAAAGCATTACCTATGTTTTTGTCTTCATCTTTGTTGTAACTAGCGCAACCCTGATCAAAGAGCTGGGCCCGCTCTTCTGATCAGGTGTTGCGTCTTCCTGTGTGTGTTATTTATCAGTTTTATGATTGTTGTTACAGTGTTTTATTTAGCAGTTTATGCTTGCTGTTACAACACGTTATTTAGTAGTTTATGCTTGTTGTTACAATGTTATTTCTTAGTTTATGCTTGTTGTTACAACGTATGATTCTTATGAGTACCTTTCAGAAGTAGTAGTTATCCAGTTGACAGTAATGTTTTGAATCTTAAATTGTAAACCCTTGGCTAGAACGAATTGTACTCTTGCCCCTGCATATACCTTGTGTGTTGCCTTGAAAGGATACACACTCGGATTGATAAATTAATGTAGGAAAAGGGTGAATAAATCATTCATACCTGGACCCCAACATTTTGGCGTCATTGCCAGGGAGGCTAACAAGGTGCAAGATAATGATCTGGACCAACCAGAGGGTCAATCTCTCGTCCTGGGGAGAGAACGAGTTTTCTCACTCTGCTTCAGGTCCTGAGCGTAGGTGATATTTCTGCTTGTTTTTATTTTTTCTTTTTCATTTTTGTCAATCTCTTGTCCTGGGGAGGGAGGAGTCTTTTGACGCCCTGCTCCAGATCCTGAGATAAGATTTATTTCTTTCAAACCCTTGCATTGTTTTATTGAAAACCTAGCTTTTACCCTGGGGAGGGAGGAGTCTTTTGACGCCCTACTTCGGGTTTGAAAGGTATTAGGTCTTTCCTGTGGTGTGTTTTTTTCTTGTCCAAGGGAGGGAAGAGTCCTTTGATGCCCTGCTCCGGGCCCTGAACTTTAGATTCTTGTTTTTTTTTTTAGCTTCCTTTCTTTTTCATAAGATATTTTGTCTTGGGGAAGGAATGGTCCTTTGACACCTTAATTCAAGACTAAAGCATTGTAGGTTCATTCCAAAACCCTCACTTGTATGAACAAAGAACCGAATAACGGGGGCAGAGGGAAAGCCCCAAAGAAGGGAGGACCAGATTTGGGAAGAAAGACCTTCATCCAGCAGATTATAGAAAAGGATGAATCAGAAACATCATCTCGTGCAGCCGTGAGACTAAGGGCATGAAGAGTAAAGTCTGAGGGACAATCAGTAGATCAACCAGTGTTATCTACATCATTCTTGGGTGATACAATACAGCAGGTCCCTCTAGCAGTTGAAGAAACATCTAGTGGCATACATGAACAAGGAAATCTTATGTTGGCAGCAGAGGGGGAAGAGGTCGCAAGCATAGCCTCAACAGAGTCAGACCACTCCAGCAAGAGAGAGAAGGTTGTAGCAGAGGGATCAAGTCATCAGAATGCAGAAGAAGGGATCGAATGAGCATTTTCATCACCAAGGGACCGGGGAAGTGCTACTAAAGAAACTCGGATCAAAGGGGTAAGGAAGCCTCATCCATCTCCTACAGAGTCTGGTGAAATACCCAGCGATTATTGGAAGATATTTATGGCTCCCACAACCTCCACTATCAAGTTTCCAATTGGAAACCTGGGAGTTGGTGCACCCACTGAGCCTATTCCATTAGCAGCCTTACCAAACTTTCATGGGCTTGTTTCAGAAGATCCCGACACATTTCTATTTGAATTTGACATAGTATGCCAAGGGTATGACTACACGACGGAAGCCAAAAAGTTAAAGAAATTTCCTTCTACACTAAAAGGGACAGCTCTGTGATGGTTCATGGGCCTTGGAGGAAGCACTATTTCCACATGGGATGATATGCGGACAACTTTTCTGGAAAAATACCAGGATTACTGTAAATCCCAGAACATTGAGGAAGAACTTTTCAAGTTCGCACAAAAAGAAGACGAGATTTTGGAAGATTGTGTGGAACGATTCAAGTACACCTTACAGAGGTCAGGTCACTCTGACCTGGATAAGGAAATTCTAAAAATCATCCTCCTCCGATCTTTCCATGAGGATTCAATGGAGCTATTGAACATTGTGGGAAAAAGAGACATCTCTAAGGAAAGCTTCAAAGGTATCTGCGAGTTATCCATTCAGTGCTCAAGAGGACTTGCAAGAAACAGATAAGCGATTCGCTCAGTAAAATGGTTTGGCGGAGGTGTTACGAAAGTAGAAATCGGAAACCTTCTAGACAATCTGAGGACGGATATCCTCACCACCATGTCAGCACAGATGGATATGCTGCAAGTAAAGCAGAAGTAGTTGGAATTGGACAGGACTATGGCAATATTCTGCCCGGC
Organism: Picea engelmannii; assembly: GCA_009831015.1. NCBI lineage: Eukaryota > Viridiplantae > Streptophyta > Pinopsida > Pinales > Pinaceae > Picea > Picea engelmannii. The sequence continues at coordinate 130,169 of ML803754.1, read as the reverse complement.
GTGTAGAAAGAAGCATCTAGAGAGGGAATGTCCATTAAACTCCATAGAGGAATGTGAAATCTGTGAGCTAAATCATGCAACAAGATCATGCCCCTCCCTACTTGGCCTGAAAGAAGTATTTCAAGGAACGGGGAAAGACATGGAGCAACTGTACCTCATGGGGTCTAGAAAGCCATGGCAACCTTGACCACCAATGGGAAATCAAGGTATGTACTCATATCCATCTCAGTATTTCAATAATTATAATATGAATCCTCAGTCCATGCCCTATCCTCCCATGTGGCCACAATACCAGTTTCCACCCTTGCAGCAGTGGAACCCTCAAACCAGTTCAAGCTCCTCATGGGCTCCAACTTGGCGAGGATCCCCTCCTGGGAAGTTTCCTCAATCGATGCCACAACAACAACTCCAACTTCCCTCTAATGTGCCTCCAAGTAACCAACCTTCCTTCCCTCAGCTCCCAATCCAACTTGATCCGAATCATAATAGTAAGGGAGTTCATCAAACTGACATTCTTAACCTACCTTCATATAGCATTTTGATCCAGATTATTTTCGGCAAGAAATGAGATCGAAGATATAATAAAGAAATGCACAGAGATATCGCAGATATTCAATAATATAACATAAATGTGTCGGAGATGCAACCATAAACACATATATACAGTAATACACGATTTCTATTAATGAAAGAAATGTACAGAGTCTGTAAAAATACAGAGTGAAAGACTCGCTAGAATGGTGGCATCTTATCTCTGAGAAGAGATGTGACGGCTACTCGCATTCGCAAGAAGATGATTAATATGAGGCTCTGAAGGCCTTTTTACAATAAGAAGGAATTCCAAAAACCCTAGACATCCAAAAACCTAACCCTGGGAGATGAAGCGCCAAAAGTCATGTGGGCCCCGTTTGGGTAAGTGAGTACATCAACTTCCCAGGGTCGTAACTTTTGCTTACGATATCCATTTTAGGTGTGTGATAGCTTGTTGGAAAGGTACCATCGAGGATATTCATTTTTGGGGATAAATCATGCCTTTGGATATCATTGAGAACCTCTATATCGAGAAACCTTCATTTGGTCCCTCAAAATGGCCCCGGAAGTTAAAACTTGCTAAAAATAGTAAATTGCCAAAATTGCCAGAAAGTCATTTTGAGCCATTTGGAAAAGGTGGGTGGACACTGATATCCACCTGGATAAATACTCCCTCCTTAGGAAGCAATGGTCTCCATTGTGTTGATTTCTCAGGGGAGAGGGAAAAGAATTTGTTGAATCTGCATCTTGGTGAGCTGCTTGTCCTGCTCGAGATGTCACGTTGTTCAGTTTGTGGAAATTTGTCATGAACCTATTGCAGTTGAGGCTACTCAACAAGTTGAGATACATGAGAGGATGATGTGCAGAAGGAATCTTTGCACTTTTCTGCAGCCTTTTCGACCTACTTCTGTTGGATAGAAGGTGTTTGGGGAAAGGCTGTAGTGGTTGCAGTGTCCTTTTGTTCTCCTTTTGAACAGATTGTGAAGAAGCTGAATTTTGCAGTATGAGATACTACCTTGTGGCACTTTTTAGGTGGAACAATAGTCGGAACTACCTCTGGTATTCTGTAGAGATGACCCCCCAAAGTAACAATGACACTACGAGGTCGAGACTCATAAATAGCGTGGCGTCTCCACATATATGGTTGGCCCAACAGAACATCACAGACATATAGTGGGGCAACATCACATAATACCTCATCCTTGAAGGGTTGGATGTCATATGACAATCGACACTGTTGGTTGACATGAAGATCTCGTCCTTGTCAAAGCCACCTGATGTTGTATGGCTGCAGGTGTGGTGTTGTTGACAATCCCAACTGTTTGACGACCTCTGCTGAGATGAGGTTCTTCTGGCTTCCGCTATCAACAATAAAATGTAGCGGGGTCCCCTTCACCCACATCTATGAATGAAAAAGGCACTCCCCCTCTTCAGGATCTGTTGGTTCTTCTAGTTGAATTGTTGCGGTCGCGACAATAGCAGTGGGGTCTGCATCAATGATCTGTAATTTACCATTATTTTTAGAATTAGATTTTGAATCAAGGTTCAGCTCTTTATCTTTGATATTGGCCACCAATGACTGTTTTGAGCGACATTCATCGGTGTTGTGCCAGAGGATTTTGTGGAACTCGCACCATTTTCCGGTGTCCTTCTTTGTCTTCCTGTGACCCTTCTTTTCTTGTGTCTTGGACTAGTTTTCGGGAGACTTCTTGTTAGGGTCGTCTTTGTCATACTTTGGTTGTTGCAGATTTGTAGACCCGAATTCTCGTTTGTTCTGGTGCTTAAATTTTTGCTCAATTTTAATAGCATATCGATAAGCAGCACCGAGTGATGAGATGTCCAGAAAATCCATTTTAGTTTGGATGTATCTGTGTAGAGCCCCACGGTATTTCAGAACCAAATGTCGCTTGGAGTCTTTGATACCGAGCTTGGTGTGCAAGGTATGGAAGGTATTGGTGAACTCCAGAACTTCTTGGCCCCTCTCTTGCCACAGTGTGGTCCATCTCATGTGCTGGTCCTCATAGTTGCCAACAGGGTAATACTGTTCTTTTACTACATCCACAAAAAAATCCCAAGTGGGATCGGCCCCATATATTCCAGACTCCTCTGTGGAACTTTGCTCCCAGTAAGTTTCCCACCAATGTTTGACATGAGGGAGAGCTTTAAGGAGTGAAAAGGTGTTCTTTTCTTTGTCGAAAAAACTGTGAACAGAGAAATAACCTTCCAGTTGAGTTAACCATTTTTCTAGGGCTTCTGCATCTATCTGTCCTTCAAATACAGGAATATCAAAATTAACGTGTACCTTGAAAGGTGAGGTGACTCCAAAGTGGTTGCTTGATGAAGATGCGCCTGATGCTATCGGTAGGCATTGAAGGATGTGGGAAAAATTCTCCATCATTTCGTCCCTCTGTTGCGTGAGAGCTTGCTCAAGCAACAGATTGATAGGATCATCTGCTCCGTCGTTTTTCTTTTCTTCCACCATTGAGGGTTTCTTGGGTGTGCGAGAGAGATTGTATTCAAGAGAGAAAAGCTCAAGACCCAACTTGCTATACTCGGACCTCCTTGAGGACATGCACTGAAAAAAATTGATCAAGAGCAGCCTGCTCTGATACCACTGATCCAGATTATTTTCGACAAGAAATGAGATCGGAGATATAATAAAGAAATGCACAGAGATATCGCAGATATTCAATAATATAACAGAAATGTGTCAGAGATGCAACCATAAACACATTTATACAGTAATACACGATTTCTATTAATGAAATAATGTACAGAGTCTGTAAAAATACAGAGTGAAAGACTCGCTAGAATGGTGGCAGCTTATCTCTTAGAAGAGATGTGACAGCTACTCCCATTCGCAAGAAGATGATTACAATGAGGCTCTGAAAGCCTTTTTACAATAAGAAGGAATGCCAAAAACCCTAGACATCCAAAAACCTAACCCTGGGAGATGAAGCACCAAAAGTCATGTGGGCCCCATTTGGGTAAGTGAGTACATCAACTTCCCGGGGTCGTAACTTTTGCATACGATCTTCGTTTTAGGCGTGTGATAGCTCGTTGGAAAATTATCGTCGAGGAGATTCATTTTTGGGGCTCAATAATGCCTTTGGATATCATTGAGAACCTCAATATCGAAAAACCTTCATTTGGGCCCTCAAAATGGCCCCGGAAGTTAAAACCTGCTAAAAATAGTAAATTGCCAAAATTGCCAGAAAGTCGTTTTGAGCCATTTGAAAAATGTGGGTGGCCACCGATATCCACCTGGATCACATTTCCACTACAGAGTTGTATGAAATGAATCTACAATCAGGGCGGACAGTTGATGCTCAACCTCCTCCAGTTACCATGGAACAACTCGACAGTGAAGGTAAGGAATCAGAAAAAATTAGTAAAGAGCCAAAACAGACTGATAGAAATTAGGCATCTCCTATTAAACAACATCAATCTGAACCAACTTACCCAGAGAGACTAACTTTGAGTAAATCAAGCCCTCAAGCTGAATTTGATTTATTAGGAGAATTGCAGAATTTATTTGTTAAAATTCCCTTGTTACAAGCGATGAAGGATGTGCCAATATATGCAAAGACTCTTAGGGAATAATGTTCAAAGAAATCTGCAAATAAATCCAGAGACCCCCTTACCATTCATGTTATGGGAAAATTATTATATTTCATGATGGGAAAGTCAATGCCTGAAAAGTATGGAGATTCGGGGAACCCAATTCTGACAGTACAGATTAATGGGGTACAGATTTTGAATGTGTTGGTAGACCTGGGTGCTTCCATCAATGTCATCACCATTGAAACCATGCATGAATTAGGTCTTCATAACTTGAAACATACACCTAGAGTATTGGAATTGGCAGACCGATCCATAGTCAACCCTGTAGGAAAGTTGGAAGATGTAATAATTTCAGTAGATTCATGGCACTATCCCATAGATTTTCTGGTCTTACAGACGCAATCTTCAGTGGGCGACCATCCTTTGATCTTGGTTAGACCATGGTTGGCTACTGCAGATGTTTACATTGGGTGTCGATCAGGGCACATGGTTATTTCCAATGGGCACAACATTAAAAACTTAGTGTTATACCCACTTGCAGAACCAAACCCATCCATAAAACCAGCAAGAAGCAAGAAAATTTTACCTGGGAAAGAGTTTGAAACAGAAAATGAAGAATTGAGGCCAGATCTCACTATTGGACAAGTCCTTCAGTTGAAAACAGAATCGAAAGATGATGTAATTACCTATTTTGTGAACGACCCTTTCTCCATTTCTGAAACAAATCAACAATTCCTAGAATCTATCTTAAGTTGTGAGACTCAGGAAACAATTGAAACAGCAGAAGGATTAGAGGAGCTACCTATTGATGCACCCAGTGAAAGTGTTCCAGTAGAACTAGAACCAAGAAAAACCTTGAATATTAATCCAGCCCTGTCAGAACCTCAGAAGAAGCAACTTGTGGATGTCCTTCGGAAACACAAAGAGGCCTTCGCCTGGGATTATACAAATATGAAGGGATCCCTGCTAATTCATGCACCCATCATATATATATTAAGGAGGATTGTCGTCCTGTGAGACAACCTCAGAGAAGGATGAACCCCGCACTGAAAAATATTGTGAAAGAAGAACTTCAAAAATTACTAGACGTAGGTTTTATTTACCCCATCTCAGATAGCCAATGGGTCTCTCCATTAGTAATGGTCTCTAAGAAAAATGGTAAATGGCGAATATGCGTGGATTATCGAGAATTAAATAAGGCAACGCAGATAGATCATTTCCCTTTGCCATTTATTGATCAAGTTCTGGACACATTCGTTGGCAAAAAGTTTTTTTCCTTCCTAGATGGGTTTAGTGGGTATAACCAGATCCAGATAGCTCCTGAAGATCAGGATAAAACCACTTTCACATGCCCCTGGGGAACATTCACATACCGGGTCCTTCCTTTTGGCCTGTGTAATGCTCCTGCAATGTTCCAGAGGGAAATTTCGGGAATCTTCTCTGATTTGATAGATAACAGTGTTGAAATATACATGGATGACTTTACTCCATATGGGGATTCATTTCTTGAAGGGATGAAAAATTTAGAAAAAGTTCTCGAAAGGTGTATACAAGCGCGTGTCTCGTTGAGTACGACAAAATGTCATATGATGATGGAAGAAAGAATTGTTCTGGGACATTTTCTCTCCACTGAAGGAATTCAGATGGACCCAGCAAAGACAAAGGTAATTCATCATTTCGCGACACCCAAAATGCCCACGCAGGTACGCAATTTTATTGGTTGTGCTGGATATTACAGGCATTTTATAGAAAATTTTGCTAAAGTAGCACATCCACTTTTTCAATTGCTAACAAAAGATTCAGATTTTGTGTGGACAGAGGACTTTGATGCGGCCTTTATGAGAATTAAGGAATTGGTCTGTAGTGCTCCAATCCTTAGAGGGCTAGACTGGGCATTACCTTTCCATATCCATACAGATGCTTCCCAAATAGCGGTTGGTGCAGTATTAGGACATCAAGAGGACAAAATACCATATGCAGTTTACTATGTTAGTAATAATTTGGCTCCGAGTGAATTAAACTACACAGTGACTGAGAAAGAATTCCTTTCTGTCATTTATGCCATCAACAAATTTTGGCACTACATTACCGGGTATCCTACCTTTGTGCATACTGATCATGCATCTATCAAGTATTTAATGAATAAACGTGTTACCCCTGGTCATATCACAAGATGTCTCTTGCTACTATAGGAATTTGATATCACAATAGTAGATAAACCAGGGAAGGACAATGTGGTTGCAGATTTCTTATCTAGGATAGAACATGAGGGTAAGGATACACCAATTGAAGATAATTTCCTAGATGAACATCTTTTTGCAGTATTTGCTAACACTCTATGGTATGAAGATATTGCTAATTATCTTGCTTCAGGGAAGGTGCCTCGAAATCTGTCATATAAAGAGAAAAGGAAGATTATTCACCAGAGTACCCGATATTCATGGATGGCAGGATATCTCTTTCATACAGGGGTTGACCAACAGATTCGGCGTTGTGTGGCAGAAGATAATATCTATGAGATACTGAAGGTTGCACATGATGGACCCTGTGGAGGACATTTTGCAGATAAAAGAACAGGTCACAAAGTGCTGCAAATGGGATATTACTGGCCCTCCATCTTTTGTGATGCCCGAGACTATGTCTGAAGGTGTGATAGATGCCAATGGATGGGACAACCTGGGAAAGCATATGAAATCACTCTACAGCCCCAGATAGTTCTTGAACCATTTGAGAAATGGGCCATTGATTTTGTTGGACCCTTCAACCAACCTTCTCATCAGAAATCTTACATCCTCGTCTACACTGATTATGTAACTAAATGGGTGGAAGCCAGAGCAGTCGCAAGAGCAACAGAACAAGTAGTGGCAGACTTTCGTTTTGAAGAAATTTTTGCCCGATACGGTACTCCAAGGGAAATTGTGTCAGATGGAGGATCACAGTTCACATCTCACATGATAGGAAAGTTGATGCAGAAATATGGAGTCAAGCATAGAGTGACAACCCCCTATCACCCCCAGGCGAACGGGCAAGTAGAAAGAAAAAACAAGGTATTGGAAAATATCTTGACAAAGACAATAGCAAGTCATCACCGGGACTGGGGCACATAAACTTCTAGAAGATTTATAGGCATATAGAACAACATGGCGAAACACAACTAGGTTTTCACCATTTGAATTAGTCTATGGGAAAGTCCCCTTGTTTCCAGTGGAATTTGAGATCAGTACACTCAAGATAGCTCTAGAAGTATGCTTAGACCCATCAAAAGCACAGAAATACCGACTGGAATAGCTGAATGAGTTAGATGAGATTCGGTTAGTAGCTGTCCAGAAGACCACTATTGTTCAACAGCAGAGAATGAAGTGGCATGATAAATTTATCAAAAGTAAGGTGTTTCATGTGGGAGATTGGGCATTACTTTACGATTCCCGATTTAAGGATTTCAAAGGCAAGCTTTGCACTCACTGGATGGGGCCATACCAAGTGGACGCAGTGTTCGACAATGGAATGGTTAGATTAATTACAATAGATGAGAATCATACCTCGTTCTTAGTAAATGGACACCGTCTAAAACTATACCACTGTCCAGCCTCTAGAAATGCCTTTGTCAAACACCTCTTTGACTCATCTAATTTAATGATTATTGGAATGAAGGACACTCTCACTCTGCCTTAAAAAAAAAAAAAAAAAAAATTTTACTTGTTTGTATTATTGCAGGGATAAAAAACAAATATGACCAGGAGAAATGTAGCACTCGACGTTGTTACTCCACCAGTACTGTTATAAAGACGTTGTTATTACTCCACTGGTGTGCACTGATTACTTCATGAAGTGTTGTTACTCCACAACTGATGTTACTCCGTCGGTGTTGTTACTCCGCAACTGTCATTGCTCCGCCGATGTTGTTACTCTGAAACTTCCATTACTCCGCTAGTGTTGTTACTCTGCAACTGTCGTTACTCTGCCGGTGTTGTTACTCCACAACTACTGCTACTTCGTCATCGTCGTTATTCTGTCGTTGTTGCTACTCGTTGTTACTGTTACTCCTTGCTATCGTTACATCCTGTTGATGTTACTATGTCAGACCTTTTGTTGCTACTCCACCATAGGGTAGGCCCCCAGGTACGTCTCTGCTGACTTTTATGGATTTAATTAAAATATTCCAAAAAGACATCATAATGTGTCGTGGACAGCCATAATTAAGTTGGGGGGGGGAACCGTCATAACAAATGACGGCATACCACGAAAAACATTTATGACACACAATCCTCATCAAACAAAATCTAATGATTTCGATATTCCGTAATCATAACTTGATATGTCAAATGCGTACTCGCACACGCAGAGTCATAATCGGTCACCTCCCCAACACACTGCATTAAATTTCTGACAGTACCACCACAATCTGTCATCATTTCCAAACATACTAGCGTTGTTTCATCCGTCGCCCCCAAAAGAGATATGATGTTATTTCAGTTGCCAACGGTTTGGAGCCCTGTCATTTTCCCCTACTAGCTAACTACATTCGTCGTGCTGACTCCACCTCTGCAGCAATGGGTGGACGATCTATGCGGCATGAACCTGAAGATACAATTAGAGTTCAGAACAATCAGGAGGTATGGTAGGTCTTTGAGAATGAGGGCTGGAATTTTTACTTTTACAGATTGAAAGGGTCGAACGAAGAAATTGCGACGGAATTCGCACTCAACTTGGGAGAAGGAAGCTCTCAGGTCGGCGGAATTGAAATTCCTGTGACAGAGGAAGCCATCACAGAAGTCAGTGGACTCCCTCAAAATGGACAGCGATGGTTTTCAAGAAGGTATGTCCTTCCAGAGTTTCCCGAAGACTTTTTACAGGCAGGAGAAAGCATTGTGCAGAAGGGTCAAGGATATGACCAAAATTCGTTGTCGCATCCATGAAAAGAGGTAGTAGAATTTGTCATGAGATATATGACTTGCGAAGGAAGATACTCCACCATATTCAAACACCATCTTCGAATACTAACTCACCTGTGATTTCCCCAAGCAGAGCCTTTCTCACTAAATGTGCCTTATTTCTTATTGAGAAGCCTTCACCTAATGGCACATTCGGCTCAGGAGTCGCGACAGGTATTGGCGACCATCACCCACCATGGGCTGGTTCAGCTATTAGTAATGAATGCCATCAGACAAATATTGATCCCATGGGAACTATTTCGAGACTCCACAGAGGAAGAAGTAGCAGTCGTTGTGGCTGCCAAGGAAGATGAACCAAAATCCACGGAGGAGGGAAATGCAGGTGAAGATGACTATGTTGACCAGGAGGAACTAAAAGAGATGAAAATGGAAGTTGAAGTGTTCGAAGAAGAGGCTTCTCCCCAAGAGCAAGTCGAAAACATGGAATCAATGGAAGATGTGGAAGTTAACACAAAAAGGCCCACTAGTACCATGGCTGAGGTTGTCCCACAAGAACCAGTCTTGCCTGTGGAATTAGAAAAACAATTTGATAGCATGACAACCACAGAAGCAGCGTCACAATAGACAAGAGCAAGTGAATTGATCAATATTGTGACCGAGGGTATTCCACAAGGACCTCCTGTCACCATGGAATCGATGGAGGACAACCAGAAGGAAGAAGAGGTCGTGACCACCCCGACCATAGAGCCCATGGAAGAAGTGTTGGAAGAACTAGGGCATGAGGTTGGTGCCGAACCACAAGAACCAGCGTCGACCTCAGGACCGAATATTGAAGATCCCTGCCAATTCTCCTTTTTCTCCTTTATTCCAAAAGGAGCAAGGCGAACTCGTTCCCTTCGGCGTACAGAAGAAGATCTCGCCATTCCTCCAATTCTATCACAAAAGCCACAATTGTGCGAGGTGGATGATACTCAAACAAATGCATCAGCAGGAGAGCATCTACCAGGGGCACCACCGGTCGTGGTGAGCATGCAACAAGAGGAATTAGTTGTAGGTGAAGAGGAGGGACCAAGCGAAGTGGTCCCGAAAAATGAGCCAATGGAAGAGCCAGGCAAGAAGGTCGTAAGACTCCCAGTCAAACAAAAACATCAGTTGCAATTGAAGGAGACAACGCGGCTTAAGATGGAGGTCAGGAAACTAAGGAAATAGGTACAAAAATTGCAGGAGCGGCTGAAGAAATACAAGCAGAAAGCTAGAAATCCCAAGACCATAGGAGTAGAAATAGAAACTCAGACAAACCAGGCAGCCATAACCTCTGCTGCTACTCAAACAGACCCGGTCGAGTGATTGTTTGAAGACCGTGAGCATACCTTAACGGTCGAAGTGCAGACTTGGAAATCTACTATGACTCAATATCAAAACGAGATCAGAAGAACGCAAGAACGAGCCTCCACGACTATTTTTGAATACGTGGAGCGAATAGACATCATGAGATTAAGGCATGCAAAGCAGCAGCTCAAGACGGAGCAGCTGGAAAAGAAAGTGGCAGAACTAAAAATGGATAAAGAGCAGATGTTTAGTTTGGCGCAAGAGGTGTTGGCATATCGCCCCCCTACTTCTAGTTATTCTTTATTCTTACATGAACGTTTTCTTCTATTCTGCATGGAGAGCATCAAAAATGAGATTAGTTATAAGATAGAAAATGGTGTACAATTCCTCCGAATAATGAGGCACCACGACGTGCCAACTCATCATTTTATGTGTGAATTTTACCTACATAAATATCTGTTGCGCCTAGACAGAGATTTCAATCCGTTCTTGTATGTGGGAGACATTCATTTAAGGGCCCTCACCTCTTACACTTTCAACCAGATCACCTGGCAGAAATCTTTTAACACATTTGAATCTAATCAGGTTAGAAAGTCGTTTATGGTAAGAGGAGAAACCGAAAGGGCAGTCACCATGTTCAATAAACACAACACCTTTTTGGGAATTGAGGTGAATAGAGACAGAATGATGAGGACACAAAATTGGTGCCTTGATCTTTGCGTTAAGCAAATACTCACATTTCATGAAGAAGCCCTTGATTGTTGTCAGAAAAGGTGGATGATGACACCTACATCTATCTGAAACAGGGAACCTTTTGGGGCACCAAATTTTGCACGGGTGCTCCCCAGAGTGCCCAGATATGTGGCATGTGTCCGAACAAGAGGGATTCGATGGATGGGACTCTGGTTTCATTTTCCCACTATTTGGTTGCCAATAGAATATTACACTCCAGCATATATCATCCCGAAAGATTGGTGGGAAGACGTCCACCTCTCAGATGGTTTTAAAGTTCCAGGAACAGAGATGGCCGAAGAATACGATCTCGCCCATTTTTCAGGAATCCAACAGTCATCAAAATCCAGACCTGCGGAAGCGGCGAACTGCATGAGGGCATGCAGAAGGCTAGTTGGGGGGAGATGTTGGGCACCAAATCGAGATATCTTTATGCTACATTTGCATTACCTTTTTGACCTTTTTACACTTATTTACCTATGTTTACTGTGCTAAATCTGTGAGGTAATTACCCCTACCTTGTCTATTGGAATATTTTATTAATGAAGTGAAGTCACGGAGTTTTGCCTATTTGCAGCACTAAAACGATGTTTGACCACAGCTTTTGGAGAAAAAGAATCAAGGCCTCAGCATCCCGCAGCAGATCTGTTGTTCAGTTGTTTTGAGAACAACAACGAACAAGCCAAAGGAGGCCGCACAGATGGAGTCACAGATCCCTAAACCATCTGGGCATTTCGTTGATCTTGTCTATCTGGGACTGGTGCTGCTCCAACTAATGTATATTTTTAAGGGTATGGTTACCATGTTTTGGGGAAAGAGGTTGCTCCCCCTTTTGATGTATAAAAGACAGTTTATTCCTGTAACTGGGGATGTCCCCGTTGAGATTGTAATAACCTTTTTCAGATTTATAAAGCATTACCTATTTTGGTGTCTTCATCTTTGTTGTAACCAGCGCAGCCCTGATCAGAGAGTTGGGCATGCTCTTCTGATCAGGTGTTGTGTCTTCCTGTGTGTGTTATTTATCAGTTTTATGATTGTTGTTACAGTGTGTTATTTAGCAGTTTATGCTTGCTGTTACAGCACGTTATTTAGTAGTTTATGCTTGTTGTTACAGTGTTATTTCTTAGCTTATGCTTGTTGTTACAGGGTATGATTCTTATGAGTACCTTTTAGAATTTGTAGTTATCCATTTGACAGTAATGTTTTGAATCTTAAATTGTAAACCCTTGGCCAGAACGAATTGTACTCTTTCCCCTGCATATACCTTGTGTGTTTCCTTGAAAGGATACGCACCCAGATTGATAAATTAATGTAGGAAAAGGGTGAATAAATCGTTCATACCTGGACCCCAACAATACTCCCAAGCCACGTGGAGTATGCCACATCATAACTTGCAACAACATAACTAGCTTCGCGCATCCCTTGGGTTGTAAAAATTCACGGTGTTGCAACAACTAGGATTGTGCACGGTGTTGCAGAAACTATAATGGTGCTCGATGTTGCAACAACTAAAATTTAGAACTGTGTTGTAACAACTGGAATCTCATCACTTGACGTGTTGTGGTAACTGGAGTTACAACATTTGACGTGTTGCAACAATAGGAGTTTCAACACTTATTTCACCCTACTTTTGCTAACTTGAATTTGAAATGCTTTCAGTTGATGCAGATCGATTGAGGCCAAAGATTCTCTTGCATCAGTAACCATTGATTTTATCACCAAGTTTCCCAGGAAATCAAGGAAACATTATTCAATATTGGTGTTAGTGGATAAGTTGAAAAAATATGCCTTTTTTATTCTAGACAAACTAAGTCATAAGGTAAACAATATTGCAGAAATATATATGAAGGAAATTTCTAGGTTGCATGGAGCACCTAAGGAAATTTCTTCAGATAGAGATACAAAGTTTACTTCAAACTTTTGGAAGATACTATTAAAATGATTTGGTACAAATATGAATTTTAGTACAACATATCATCCACAAACTGATGGAAAGATAGAGAGAGTGAACCAAGTGATTGAAGATATGCTAAAGATGTATGTGATGGATAAGCCATCCAAGTGGGAGGATTACTTTCATTTTGTTGAGTTTTCCTACAACAATGGATATCAAGTTTGATTGAAAAAGAGCCCATTTGAAGCTTTATATGGAAAAAAAATGCAATACTCTAGTGAGATGGTAAAATTTAGCATACAAAGTAGTAGTTGGGCCAGAATTTCTCAAGGAGATGGAAGAGAACATGGTTAAAATTAAGTAGAATTTTAAATAAACACAAGATAGGAAAAATAGTTATGAAGATAAAATAAATATAGCCGACGAATTTAAAGTGGGAGAGCATGTATTTTAAAAGTAAATCCCAAGAAAAACTCATTGAAGTTGGGCAGTTGTAACAAGTTGGTAGCCTGATTCTATGGTCGATTTGAAATATTAGAAAGAATATGACCAATTTCATACATTCTTGAATTTCCTTCTTCCATGAATTTGCATAATATATTTCATGTATATTTTCTGAAAAAAGTATGCACAAAACCCTAACCATGTCATTTATTGTACTTTGATTTAGGTGGAGCCAGAACGAGACTTCCATGTACTATTGGTGCATATACTACACAGGAATTTCATTGTGCTCTAAAACAAATCCATAGGGAAAGTAAATATTCAATGGACCTGCTACATCCCTAAATATGTGTCATGGGAGTTGGAAGAAACAATGCAGGAGGCATACTCGGTTATTTTGAATTTTTGATGTAAATTATACACACACACACACACACACACAAACCTACATGGTGACATGCACTAAAGTAGTGAAAAAATATGCACAACATAATCTGATCTAGGAGGATATCGGTTTCCACCCACATATTCCACTGGCTCAAAGCCCAATTTCCATTTTGGTAATTTATTTCTAGCTTTTCGGGTTCTAAACTTCCAGGACCGTTTTGAGGCCCTAAACAACGTTTTTTGGTCTCGCCACAATCACACTAAAATAAAACCAAGAGTGTGAAGGAAAAATGTGTATTACTTGGATAGACCTTTCCAACGGGTTATCGTGCGCCTAAAACAAATATCATATGCAAAAGTTATGATCCTCGGAAGTTGATGTACCAAGTTACCCCATCGAGGCCCACATGAATTTTGGCACTTCATCTCCTAGGGTTAGGTTTTTGGATGTTTAGGGTTTTTCCATTTAAGATTAATGTTAAAAAGGCCTTTGGAGCCTCATTTTAACCAGATTATTGCGAATGAGTGTAGCCAACACTTCTCTTCTCATAGATAAGCTACAACCATTCTAACTATCTTGTGTTCTTATGCATTTTACAGTCTTTTGTATTTCAGATAGTTATTAATAGAATCTGAGCTTTATTGTATTATTGTTTTCCTTTCCATATATCTGTATAATTATTTGTTATATGCTTGTTTTATCTTTTCCTTCATATCATTCCTAAAATAATCTCTATCAGTGGTATCAAAGCGATCTTCTCCTTATCGTATTTAGTGCATGTCCCTGACAAGGTCATGGGATGGAGAGTTGGGTCTCAAGCTTATATCTCTTGAGGAAAACCACTCTCGCACGCCCAAGTTAACTTCCATGGAGGAAGAAAATAGGGACGATGGGATAGGATATCCTTTAAAATTGTATCTCAAGGAAGCCCTCGCGCGACAGAGGAACGAGATGATGGATAGTTTCACCCAGATCCTTCAATGGTTGCCGACAACAAAGGAGGACCTTCAAACATCAATCACTTCATACTTGTGAAGTCCTTAAAGGTATAAGTTAACTTTGATATTGATTTATTTGAAGGCTAGATAGATGCTAATGCTTTGGGAAAATGGTTAAATATGCTAGAGGGTTATTTGTCCATCCACAATTTCTCCATCAATGAAAAAATCGTCTTCGCTCTCCTTAAGGCCCTTCCCCATGTCAGGGATCAGTGGGAAACTTATTTTGACCAACATGCCAAGGATGATTCTGGAAGTTTTGGGCGAGGACCCACTTGGTTGGATTTTTTTGATGCCATCAAGGAACAATATTACCCTATTGGAAGTTATGATGACCAGTACAGGAGATGGACCACACTGCACCAAGAGAGGGGCCAAACAGTGTCGGATTTCACAAATACTTTCCATAACGTGTGCACCAAGATGGGTATCAAAGACTCTGAGTGGAATATGGTCCTAAAATACTGTGGGGATCTGCACCGATACATCCAAACCAAAATGGAGTTTCTGGACATCTCTTCATTGGGAGTCATTTATCGATATGCTATCAAAATCGAGCATAAATTCAAGCAACATAACAAGGGGGGGATCGGATATGAAACTCCACAACAACCAAAGTATGGTAAGGGTGGCCCTAAATCCCATGCCAAAGGATAGAGAAAGGATGGTCAACCCTAGGATAATCAACCCAAGCCACCAACAAATAAGGGTAATGGGAAGTCAAATAAGGACATTGAAAAATGGTGCGAGTTCCATAAAATCCCTTGGCACAATACTGATGAATGTCACTCCAAACAGTCGTTGGTGGATGAGAAGAAATACCCATGCTTAGATGTTGACTTGGACTCTGATTCTGAGCTGGAAAAGGGAAGATGGATCACTGATGCAGAACCTAGTGTCACCATCGCTACCATAAAATCCCAGCCAGAGGAATCGAAGGAGCCTAAAGAAGGGAAGCATATTTTCCACTCACGGATGTAGGTGAAGAGAACCCCACTCCATTTCATTGTTGACAGTGGTATCTATAAGAACTTGATCTCAACAGAGGTTTTCAAGAGGTTGAAATTAAAAATGACACAACATCCTCATCCATACACCATCGGTTGGCTCAGCCAGGGATGGGACATTTGCGTCAGCCAACAATTTTGCCTGCATTACGGCATCAAACACTTCAAAGATGAGGTATTGTGTGATGTTTCCCCACTTGAAGTTTGTGATGTTTTTATAGGAAAATCATATATGTGGAAATGTCATGTTGTTTATGAATCTAGGCCCCATAGTTTCATTATTACTTTGGGAGATCAACTCTACAAGGTACCGAAGGCAGTCCCAAATATTGTGGTCTCTTTGATCTCTGTGAAGTAGTGAAACAAGGGGGTTTCTCATACCGGGATATTTTTCCTCTGTATGGTTCAATCAGAAGGTGACCAAAAGTTCACTGCAACTACCAATACCTTTTCATGGGGTCTCTCTACCCAGAAACAATAAGTGGACGAAATAGTCGAGGACTACAAAAATATATTTGCCTTGCCTATTGGGATGCATGTGCATTGTTAGGTAAAACACCCAATTGATCTAACACCCGGTGCCCTTGTTCCTAACGGCCTTGTATATAGGAATTCTATTATGGAGAATGAATAAATAAAACATTGGATCCAAGAGATAATATTGAAGGGTGACATCAGACCCGGCTCCTCACCTTGTAAGAACCCAATTGTTCTAGTACAGAAGAAGGACCAGACATGGTGACTTTGTATTGATTACAGAGCCGTGAAAAAGATCACAGTCAAGAACTAGTACCCAATTCATTAGATTGATGATATTGTTGATCAACTCAAGGGAGCCAAGTTTTTCAGTAAAATTGATTTGAATTTAGGTTACCACCAGGTGCCGATTGAGCAAACTGATGTGTGGAAGACATCCTTCAAGTCCAAATAAGGCCTCTTTGAGTGGTTGGTCATGATTTTTGACTTGAATAATTCCCCAACCAAATTCATTCGGATGATGGATGATATATTACGACCATTCAGAAACTCCTTCGTGGTTTCATATTTGCATGACATCCTCATCTTCAAAAAAACCTAGGAGGAACATTTGGAGCATATTTAGTAGGTATTGGGCACCTTGAAACAATGCAAGTTATATGTCAACTTGGAGAAGTGTTCCTTCGACATGTAGAGAATCCAATATTTTGGATACATCGTGGATGCCCACGGTGTACATGTGGATCCATCCAATATCCAAGCCATCCACTATTGGTCGGCCCCGAAAACAATGACCGAACTCCGCAGCTTCTTGGGCCTTGCTAACTTCTACCATCAGTTTTTGTTGGGATTATTTCATATCGCTTGGGACCTAAGCCAAGTGACCAAGGGTGGCACGAAGGCCAATTTTGTGTGGTCCATGCCCCAATAGAAATAATTCAAGGATATGAAATCTCGCCTTTGTTCAACACCAGTCCTCATTCTTATAGACCTACAATGACGATTTGAGATTGAGACAGATGCTTCATATTACACTATTAGTGTAGTCCTCTATTAGGGTCCTAGCCTCCCTAACCCCTCATGTAGGTAGAATAATATAATTCCATGTAATAAATGTCAATATTAATAAGGCATGGTAATAAGGAAGAATAAGTCAAATGTAAGAAGACCTAATAGAAGATTCCACTTTTAGAAGGATGTTCCTCTAGATTGTTGTTTTAGATAGATATATTTAATATAAATAGGAGTAGAGGGTATGAGAAATATTTTCTTGGATATTATTTTAATAGAGCTCTGCTCTACTAGAGGTTCCCCCCTCGAAGAGGCAAGTGAACATTGCTATTAGTAATAAAAGTGCTCTTTCTGGTGATATTATGGTATTATTTTGGTATTGTTCTAGTTATATCATTGTTTCTCTACCATTTCTAGCTAAAATATTTTTGTTCTCCATACTATTTTATATCTGGGATACTACAAGTGGTATCAGAGAACCTTCCTTGGCAGAAATTTGTGGGTTAATTTTTTTTTTACGGTAGAGACATATTACGGCGTCTTAAAGCTACAAAGATCTGTCATTATGCGCATAAACCCGCAGTCAGGGAGTCATACATGCAAGAAATACAAGTGGTACTTAAGCGCACATATGTTGGCCACCCTTGTAACCCTTGTTGGTACCCCTTCGAGTGGTAGCACACATCTGTTGGCCACCCTTGTAATCCCTCTTGGTACCCCACCAACACAATTATTTGGGACCTATCCCATTGGATTCCTCTATTTTCCCTGAATCCAGTGATACCTATCATTTTTAACACAATTTTTTTGTGGACCCAACCCTTCTCTGGAACCCTTATTTGGCCCCTATCCCATTGGATCCCCCTTTTCTCCTCGATCGTAGTGGAACCTATCATTTGACACCCATTTTGTTTTCCCTATACCATTTTCCTACCCATTTTTCCAAATGGCTACCACTAGAGCCCAAGAACTCAATACCTACATTTTTGACACCCACCAGAACAAGGAAGACATCAAGACTATCAGTTCCAGCATTAGCTCAATCAATTTGGCTGTTGAGGCCCTCAAGGCACAATTTTCCCATGTTGAAGACCTCAAATCCACCTTTGAATACTTCATGGGTCGTTATGAGAACCCTTCCTCTTTTGAACAGCCATCTTATCAGGATTACCATGACTCTACCCATTACCAAGGTCCTCATACTACCCACTTTTCTCGAGACCTATGCCCTCCTAGAATTGAGGTGAATAAATTTGATGGATTAGATCCCACAGGATGGGTCATCCAAATGGAACATTATTTCTCTTTGCATGGAATTACTGATGATTTATCCAAGCTTCATTATGGTGTCCTATATCTGGATTTGGAATGATGGCCATGGTGGCAATGGCGAAAAAAGTCATGCCAAGGGTATGTTTCTTGGACACAGTTTGTGGACAAACTTTATGATTGTTTTGACTCTGACACCCACCATTCAGGCCATTTGACCAAGTTAAAGCATTATAGGATAGTGGACGGATTTATTTACGCATTTGAGCACTTGGATTTCATAACATAGGGCATGTAAGATGCTTTATTTAGGGAATTCTTTATCAGTGGCCTCAAAGATGAACTTCATTCCCATGTTCTCATGGCACTCCCCTAGACTTGGTTGGAAGCTACTCAACAAGCCAAGGAATCCCAACATATTATATCCTTCTAGACCCGCAAACCCTCCTTTCGTCGTCATCCTAAACCCACCAATTATGCCCCTCCTGCCACTCCCCTTAAGATGTAGAAATTAACTAGGGTTGAAATGGTTGAACGTCAACTCAATGGTCTTTGTTATAATTGTGATGACAAATATTTTCCTAGACAAAAGTGTAAGGAACAAAATATTTTTATGGATGTGACTGGGGATATTTCTAAAGAAGATATTGTTGTTTCACCTATGGAGGAACTACCACCACCATCTAATATGACCCCACCCTCTGATCAACCAGACATTGACTTGGTGATTTCACTTAATGCCCTCGCTATATTCTCTACTCCCCAGACTCTCAAATTAATTTGGTACATAAAAAATAGGAAATTCATCATCCTTATGGACAGTGGTAGCACCCATAATTTTATTCATCACCACATTGCCCAAGCATTCAATTGTTACATCTGTGTCATCAATAATTTTCAAATCGTGATTTCCAATGGTGGTTCCATGAAATGTGGGGGACAAAGTGAAAATGTGTGACTTCAAATTGGTCAGTATAACCTAAAATCCCATATGTTAGATATAGACATGGGTGTTTGTGACATTTTTATTGGTCCAAAATGGTTACGCACTCTAGGCCCCATTCTCATGGATTTTAATTACTTAACCATGCAATTCCAATAGGAGGGACACCAATATCAGTTCCAAGGAATCACATCAGGCTCTCCCGAGATCATCAATTCCCATCGCATGGAAAAGATCCTCAAAAATGGTCATTCAAGAATTATATCCCAACTCCACTCCATTCATGTTGTTGAAACACCTTATGTGCATCTGGACCTCCAATCTATCCTCTCCCTCCACCAAGTTATTTTTACCACTCCCAAATAAGTTCCCCCTTCCTATGGATTCCATGATCATGCCATCCCTCTCGTCCTGAGAATTCTTCCTCCCAACATTCGGCCTTATCGTCATCCCTTTGCCCAGAAGAATGAAATTGAGAAAAATGTTCACGAATTGCTAGAAGTCAATGTGATATGTCCCAGTAATAGCCCCTATTCTTCCCCTGTGGTCACGGTACTCAAGAAAGAAGGTACTTGGTGCATGTGTCCTGATTTTCGTTCCCTCAACAAACTCACCATCAAAGACAAATTCCCCATTCTTGACATTGATGACCTCTTGGATGAATTGAGTGGTGCTCAGTACTTCACCAAACTGGATCTACGTTCTGGGTACCACCAGATCCATATGAAAGAAGAAGACATTCCCAAGATTGAATTTCCCACTCATGAGGGTCATTATGAATTCTTGGCAATTCCCTTTGGATTGTGTAATGCTCCTTCCACTTTACAAAGAATTATGAATCATGTCTTCCGTCCTTTTCTGTGTCATTTTTTCTTAGTTTTATTTGATGATATTCTCATCTGTAGTAAAACTTGGCCATCCCATCTCTCCCATGTGAATGAAGTTCTCCATCTCCTCTCTAAGCACCAACTTTTCCTCAAACAATATAAATGTGCCTTTGGTGCCTCAGAAGTGGAATACCTAGGTCATATTGTCGGCAAGGATGGTGTCCGAGTGGATCCTAATAAAATTCAATCTATGCAGGATTGGCCTCGCCCTAAAAATCTTAAGAGATTTCCTGGGTTTTTGGTTTTAATGGGATATTATAGGAATTTTGTTAGGAATTATGGAAAAATTGCAGCTCCTCTCACTTCTCTCCTTAAAAATAATGCTTTCACTTGGAATTCAGTTGTGGATCATGCTTTCCAAGCCTTGAAAGATGTTATCTACATGACCCCTATTCTACTTCCAGACTTCACATAGACATTCGTATTGGAATGTGATGCTTTCGGGAAAGGAATTGGTGGCGTCCACATGCAAGATGGCAGGCCTTTAGGCTTCACTAGAAAACAACTTTCAGAACAACATTTGGGCCAATCCATTTATGAAAAGGAAATGTTAGCTATTTTGCATGTTGTGAATCTTTGGTGTCCTTATTTATTGGGTTAGCGATTCCAAATCAAAACTAATCATCAAAGTCTCAAGTATTTCCTGGAACAAATAATTTCACCCTCGATGCAACAAAAATGGGTGACCAAGCTATTTGGCTATGATTATGAGATCATTTACAAGAATGAAAAGGAAAATGTCATGGTTGATGCTCTTTCTCGGAAATATGAAGAAGACAGGTCCCTTTTCTCCCTCTCATTCATTGTACCAGATTGGCTCCAAGTTGTTCATCGGGAATGGCTGCAAGACCCCAAACTTTCTAGCCTGCTCCACCAATTGCAATAGAATTCTTCAGTTTCTCCAAGTTACTCTTGGAACAATGAAGAGCTTCACTAAAAAGGTCGTTTGGATTTATGAAAGAAATCACAACTTAAATCCATAGTGCTTTCTGAACTTCATGCCTCACCCATAGTCAGGCATTCAGGGTTTACCAAAACCTATGAATGGGTCAAACGTTCTTTTTTTCTAGGATGGTATGAAACATGATGTCTGCACCTTTGTGGTTGAATGTGAGGTTTGTTAATGAAACAAGGGAAAAACTTTCAAAGCTTCGGGAACACTCCAATTACTTTCGATTCCCCATGCTATTTGGAGAGATATTTCTGTGGATTTCATTAAGGGATTACCTAAATCAAGCAATAAGTCAGTCATCATGGTGGTCGTAGATCGTCTCTCCAAATATGCTCATTTTTGTGCTCTTCAATAGCAATTCACAGTGGCCATAGTGGCTCAAATATTCATGGATAATATCTTCAAGCTTCATGGAATGTCTAATTCTATTGTATCTGAAAGAGACCCCACTTTCACCAGCAATTTTTGGCAAGAATTTTTCAAGCTACAGGGCACCCAATTGCATCTCAGCATTATCTATCACCCCCAGACGGATGGCTAGACTGAAGTTGTCAACAAGTGTTTGGAAACATATTTGAGGTGTTTTTCATCTGAGAGGAAACATCAGTGGGCTCAATGGTTACCCCTAGTTGAATGGTGGTACAACACATCTTACCATACATCTACTCACATGACTCTTTTTGAAGCAGTCTATGGCCAAAATACCCCATCGATTCTCTCATATCTTCCAGGGGTCTCAAAGGTTTAGGAGGTTGAAAACAATATTTCAATCCGAGAGGATATTCTTCATGTCCTCAAAAAAAATTTGGTCATGGCTTAGAATCACATGAAGAAATAAGAAGATCAAGGTCGTTATGAATGACATTTTGTTGAAGGGGACTAGGTGTTCCTTTGACTACAACCTTATAAGTAGACTTCACTCAAAGTTCCACACTGTCAAAAACTTGCACCCAAATTTTATGGCCCTCATACAGTGCTCAAGTGGGTGGGACTAGTGGCCTATCAATTAGCTCTATTAACGCTCTATAAATTCCCAGAGGTTGTCAAGAGGTAGAAGAAATTTAGCAGAGGTAACTTTATCCAACCACTTCGAAACTGGGATCTAGCCTTGCCAGTTTCAGAGAGGGATCTCTCTGTAAGATTTACATATTTTTGGGTTTTAAATATTAGGCCAGTTAAATTAATAAGACTTATATTGTTTTGTTTTATAAAGATGGATGAAATTTTTCTCATGCATCCATTAGGTTATGGGGTCTGTGTTATGAGTTGATATCAAAGAAAAGATTTTATAAGGTTTCTTCATAGGGCAAGGTAATGAAAATGTTGGATCCTTTAGAATTAAAGCGATGGAAAGGCAGAAAAGGTGAGATAATCAATCACAAAAAAGAAGCATTTAAGAATTTATTTATCATAATATCAGAAGAAGAACATTCAGATCTTTAAAATCCAGAAACAGAGTATACGAAGATAAATTATAAACTTAAGCTTTTTTTTAAATAATCAGAGACAGAAAAAAGAATGGAAACAAAGTAAGATAAACATTTAAACAATGAGAAATAACATCACCAACATCAAAACGCAGGAATCCTGTGAATCATCCTTTTTATTACTGGTAGATCTATTCAAAATGATTACAGATTACAACTTGCTTGGGCGTAAATATCAACCCTCAATGCTTTGAAGTCTGAAGTATTTATAGAAAAATTACAATTCAGTCCTTTCATTAATGACTAGGACGTGGAAGAATCAAAATCTAACTAACTAAATAACAAAATATGAAAATATAGGAAATGCTAATGATGTATCGAATTCTTGGTGCTGATTTCGGGGAAGGTTGTTGGTGAGTCATCAACTTGACTTTGACTGCTCTTTGTGATGACTTGGACAACCACCTCATCATTACTCGATCAAATTACATAGGTCATCTCATCTCTCGTGACTGGGGATGGTGATTTTGAGTAATCTTTGGTAAACTTCATCCATCTCAGTGTATTTGGCGAAGGTGAGATTGGTGATGAATATGTACTTGATCTCGTGTTGGATGTTGAGGTCAAACTGCAGAGTCTCCAAAAATTATTTACCATTGATACTGCCATGTATCCCTACAAACTTAGAACCATACTTTGTCACTATGATGATCTTATGTTTGTAGTCTGAGAGGGTAATTAACTTGTCATTGATCACAAGTAACCCTGGTATCCCCTTCTTATGTACTAAATCCATTTTGTTGAAAAACCTTTGAACTCGAATGTCCATTTCTTGGGACCTTTCCTCTAGTTGCAGCATTAATCCTCTCTTGGTCAAAACTTTCTTGACCTCAAGGATAGTTTTTGTTCTATCCTCAATCTCCAAGGCCTCTAGCTCCTCTCTTGTTTTGGAATTCAAGAATCTGATGATTTTGTTTTCCTCGGTAGGCATTTCTCCTAGTTCTCCTTTGATCTTATCAATGGCCTGTTTGCTTCTCTGTATTAGTTCATGTTGCTCGAACATAATCTGTATAAGTGGCTATATTTCTGTCATGGATTTGCATATGTCCATCCAAATATTTTCTTTGGCCTCTGAAAGTGTTTTGGCCATGATGGTTCTTTCTGTAGCTTCTGCAATTCTTTCTTGAGTCTCTATGTTGTATGCAACCCTGTATTGTAACTAGACTGGAAGGTGGACTTTAGTTTTTGGAGGTTATTTATCTCATCCTGCAATCTTTTTATTTTTTTTCCCTACAAAGACATGTCTTCCATGGACTTTGCCAACTTTTCGGATGCCTTTGTGGTCATTACTGAAGTTGTTGTAGCTGCATTGACCCTTGTGAGAGGAACTGCATTAAGTGGAATAACTACCATTAACACACTCTGCTCTTTTTCTTTGATTAGCTTCTCCATCTTAGCTTCCATCTCCTTGATTTGATCGTTCTGATCCATGATCAACTTCAACATTTCCTCTTTATGGCCTTCAGTCTCAACCATTTCTTTAGCTTGTGGGTCTTCTGTAGCAGATATTTTTAGTTGTTTCCTTAGGGAGGCTATGTCATCATTCTTCTTCTTGAGGAGCTCTTCTGTTGCTTTAACATTGGATGGATCATATCCAGTCTTGAGTACCAGTCCTTCCCAAGATTGTATCTTGTTATCCTTTGCCAAAGAAGACACCTTCTCCATCTTCAGCTGAGTCTAGACATTATTCAAAGAAACCTGCAACTTTGTAGCAGTCATGGAGGTGTTGGCCAAGATGGAGAAAATCATTTCTCCAGTTTGTATGTGCAGATCCATCTGGTTGGTTGGATTTACATATTTGCTATGAAACTCAAATGTTGACCTTTTGTAATCAGAAATTGCTTTGGGTTGAGGCACCTATACCTGCAAGTATTCCATGTGCTTCCTCCCTTTTTTTGTGTCAAAATAAAAGAGCAACCTATGATGGGTTGTAGATATTTTCTTCCATAATTGTGCATAGGTGTTGCTAGTAAACACCTCATTATTCTTCTTAATCAAGTTATATTTCTCAAAAATGATAAGCTCTGCAGACTCTTGTGTGGGATTAGTAGTCAATGTGGTATCAGATTTCTTTTTGGATGAATAAGTAGATATCATATGTTGACTTCCTGAAAGACGTGGTGAATGTTCTCCCTCCATTGTAGTGGATAGCGCCTCCTCTCCTCCAGACCTGTCAGGTGTATGACTGGTCTTTGGTCTTTTCCTATAAACTTGGAAGTCTTATGTTGAGACTTCAGTGACTAAAGGGGATACATCCTTCCTGGGCCTCTTCTCTACTAGTACATCTGGAGTAGTTGTTTGTGAAAATCTAGTAAGAGAATATTGTGGTTTGGTATCAATTAAAGTGTTTTCCTCCAACTGTGTCTGGTTCATGAATTTATCTATCTTTGGTCTAGGCACATGAGCATAGGGGGAACTTTTGTTCTTCAATCTAGTTTCTGTGATAACTCCACAAGGAACATACTTCCAAGGAAAATTGAGATTGAAGTTCATTTCTTTTAATAGCTTGTTGGCTTCTTCCCCTGCAGCTCTACTATTACAGATAAAACATCTTATATGTCCCTTGATCCTTAAATGTTGTTTCTTCTTAAAAATCCATGAAATGAATGTCATCTAAATTAATCATTTGCCTGATATATTCCAGAGCGAATATCCTAACAGGCAAGTATTTGGGAAGCTTGTAGGGGGGCATCTCACATCCGTAAACTCTGATCTCTGTGTGGTCCTTGTATAGATACCAATAACCTGTTTTTGCAAGGTCTGACAGGTGCAATATCCTTTGGATCTCTTCATTTATCCTAGGTTATTTCCGTCCACTTAATATGCTCACCACTGGGTGGTAAAACTGGTTGATGAACTGCTTAAAATAGAACTCAGATGAGTTCTTTCTCAGTAATGACGTCCAAGATGTGACTAGTTTTGTATTTTCGTCTGGGTCGAGCTTCTGCATGAAGAAATGAAACTTCTCTGATTGAAAAAATATGAACATGTATGCCAATATTGATGAGTACCTGAACATGCCTTTTGTAGGAAAACTGAAGAGTTGCTCATGAATTTTATCGGCCAAAAACTGGTTGAAATTGAACTGGGTGATGGCCTTCTCTTCAGTGGAGAAAATGGACAGGAAACCTAGGATGGGTTCGTCTACCCACTCATCTGAATAATATCCAAGTAGACAGCAAAGGGAGGAAATAATTTGGTTATGTTTCTCTGAGAAAATGGAGGAATGATAGGAGGTATTTTTCTTGGATAACTGGGCACTCTCAGGGAGAAAAATATCAAATATTTGCGCTCTCTGGGGAAAAGACAACTTTTGGTATAATTCAGTCAGAACTTCAATGGAAAAAAGGGAAAGTGATTCGTCTTTGGGTACCTACATCATATGGTCTATGGTTCCGGATGTAATGGTGAAAAGGGTCTCTATGGATGATGAAACGATGGCTCTCTGATTGGGGAGATAGTGTGCCTGGAACTTGAGGGAGAATTTGGGGAAGTGGTATACTTGGGGGAAGAGGTATAGCGGGATCTTTGACTCTCAGATCCCAATCTCGTCACTCTGATCCAGAAATGTATCTTTGAGACAATCTCGTCACTCTGATCTAGAATGAACATGTATGCCAATATTGATGAGTACCTGAACATGCATTCTGTAGGAAAACTGAAGAGTTGATCATGAATGTTATCGGCCAAAAACTGGTTGAAATTGAACTGAGTGATGGTCTTCTCTTCGATGGAGAAAATGGACAGGAAACCAAGGATGGGTTTGTCCACCCACTCGTCTGAATAATATCTTAGTAGACAGCACATGGAGGAAATAATTTGGTTACCTTTCTCTGAGAAAATGGAGTAATGG
Source organism: Picea engelmannii (assembly GCA_009831015.1). NCBI lineage: Eukaryota > Viridiplantae > Streptophyta > Pinopsida > Pinales > Pinaceae > Picea > Picea engelmannii. Next base: position 103,511 of record ML803754.1, on the reverse strand, counting down.
TAAGGGGTATTTTTCTTGGGTAACTGGGCATTCTCAGGGAGAAAAATCTCAAAGATTTGTGCTTTCTAGGGAAAAGACAACTTTTGGTATAATTAAGTCAGGACTTCAACGGAAAAAAGGGAAAGGGATTCGGCTCTGGGTACCTGCATCATCTGGTCTATGGTTTCGGATGTAATGGTGAAAAGGCTCTCTCCAGATGATGAAATTATGGCTCTCTTATTGGGGAGATAGTGTGCCTGGCACTTGAGGGAGAATTTGAGGAAGTGGTAGACTTGGGGGAAGAGGTACAACGAGATATTGGACTCCCAAAGCCCAATCTCATCGCTCTGATCCAGAAATGTATCTTTGAGCCAGAAGTGCAATTCGAAGAAGTCGAATTCGCACTTCAGCTTTGTAATTAAGTGATCTTTGTCGGCTAATGGAATTCAGTTCAGATTAACAGGAGGGGGAAGAAAGGGGTTTTCTTCAACCTCTGGGGATTTGGACTTGGGAGCCATTGGCTTGATTGATACATGCAAGTTGAAACAAAACGTTGGTTGTGTTTGTTGGTGTTTAATCGAGATTGTTGACTGAAGATGATGGAGAAAAGAGGCTTTGGCTAAGTTGGGATTATGCACAGTGCGACAATGGAGAAAACAGGATTAAAGAGGTTGAACAGTTTTATGTTGGGAAAAGGATGATGGGTAGACGGGCCAACGATTATGATTGCCCACATTGATTGTCCAACGGGTATATCGTGGATGAGGTGGAGAGGTAATAAATGGATAATAGGTGTATAGGGGTGAGGTTGAGGGTAGTGAGTGGACGACAAGTGGATGGGATGTGACGGGTGACAGGTGAGTGAGGAAGGTGCGTGGTGACAGAGAGAATAGTGGTATGGAGAGGTGGTTTGGTTTCTTTTTCATAGGGGAGGGGGGTAGGTGGTAAGTGGTATAGAGTGGGGGGGCTCCAAAATAACAGGAGTGTGACACGTTAGGAGGGGCCCACTGGGGAAAATCCACTTCCCCGTACCCCCCCCACAATTAAAGGTAGAAAGGATGGGGGGGTCTGATATCATCTGTGGGTCGTATATTTGAGCGCCTTTCACTCTGTCGTCGATCTAAGAGTGCCTTTTAACCATAGAGCGCTAATCACTTTATATAATCAAAACTTAGGATAGGGCCCTTTTGTGGGGTTTTTGCGCTACTCCCTTTTCATTTTTGTCACCAAGGGGTTAGAACACAACTTTTTTACCTCAAGTCAAGGAAATTAACCAACTTCATGTCTGTTTTATTGAAAATAAAACAAGCTAACCTATGTCCTAATCTATTCACTTAGCAAATTTAACCCATATTATACTGTTGGTTAAAGAATTACTCTATCCTAGGACTATTTGATCAAGTTTAAACGGTTTGATCAAATTTATTCAGTAACCTATCTATCTTGGCTAAGATTAAATAGTTTAGCCAAGTTTTATTCACTAACCTATCAACATAAATTCAAAAAACCTTGACCATGATTAGACTCTATGAATCAAGCCATTTTTATTGCATGGGGTTTATCATTTTTTCTTTTCATTCCCTCTTTTATTATTTTTATTATTTTTCTTTTCTTTCTTTTTCTTTCTTTTTCTTTCTTTTCATTTATTTATTTTATTTTTCTTTCTTTTGTAAATCATTTGTAGGATGAAATATTATTTACAGCCAAAAATACAACAAGGGTAAAAAAATTCTAGTCACCAGTTGATCCTATGAAACACAGGGTTATAACAATCTCTACCTAGTCAATCGAAGCTCCATCCTATTTCTCATGTTTCCTGCTTAAAGAAGGTGACTGGAACTAAGTGCCAAATTCAAACTAGTCTCCCTGAGTTGGATGAAGAAGGTTCCATATGGTTTCAACCAAAAGAAGTGTTGGCCCAACGAGAGCGTCGTATCTATCAACACACCATCAAGTAAGTGTTAGTCCAATGGAAAGATACAACTCCAGAATATTCCACCTAGGAGCCGACCACCATTCTACAACAATTTCCTCATCTTAAGCCTTGAGGACAAAGTATTTCTTCAAGGGAGAGGGCATGTTAGGGACCTAACCTCCATAACCCCTCACATAGGTAGAATAATATAATTTTGTGTAATAAAGGCCAATAGTAATAAAGCATAGCAATAAGGAAGAATAAGTCAAATGTAAGAAGACCTAATAGAAGCTTCTTCTTCTAGAAGGATATTCCTCTAGATTATTCTTTTGTATAGATATATTTAATATAAATAGGAGTATAGGGTATGAGAAATCTTGCCTTGGATATTATTATAATAGAGATCTGCTCTGCTGGAGATTTACCCCTTGAAGAGGCAAGTGAACATTTCTATTAGTAATCAAAGTGCTCTTTCTGGTGATATTCTGGTATTATTTTGGTATTATTCTTGTATTGTTCTAGTTATATCATTGTTTCTCTGACATTTCTAGATAAAATATTTTTTTTCTACATACTATTTTATATCTAGAATACTACATCCTCACTCAACATGGGAATCTGGTAGCCTATCATAGTGAAACTCTATCCGATGTTTTTCTAAGGTACCCCACCTATGACAAAGAGATGTACTCCATTGTGCAGGCATGTCAACAATGGAAGCATTACATTATATGGAAGGAAACAATCATCCACATTGATCACATGCCTCTACAATTCATGTAGGCATGAGGAAAGCTACAAAATGATTGCCATCAGAAGTGGTCCATGTACCTGCAACAATTCCAATTGAATATCAAGTACAAGAAGGGTAGCACCAACCATGTCGCAGATTTCCTCGGTCGACCCCTAGTGGTAGCACTCACCACAGTTCTCAACTCTTGTGGACATGAGACATCTGGGTGGCCACAATTATATAATAATGAATCTAAATTTTCTACTGCCTATTAGATATTGAGCACAGAAAAAACAGTTCCCAACTTTCATATCCAGGAGGGGCTATTATGCCATATGAGCCACATTTTTGTTCCTTCATGTGAGAATGAAAAGCTTATTTGGGAGTATCATTACAGTTGGGCAGGGCGGAATTTTGGTGTAGAAAATATAATGGTAGTACTGCATAATCATTTTTATTGGTGGAAGCTTTGACAATATGTTCGCAAGTACATCAGATCATGCACCGCCTTTGCCATTGTCAAGCCCTCCATCAAGAAACAAAGGTTCATTTTTGGATGCCTTTTTGGGTTCATTTTTTGATGCCACAGAATATTATATCTGATCAAGACAGTAGGTTCTTGAGCACCTTTTGGTCCATCATATGGTCGATGATGGACACCAAGCTGACGAAATTGACTGTATTCCACCCACAAATTAATGGACAAACAAAGGTAGTCAACAGGATGATTGTCCATATCCTGTGAATGTATAATTCCAAACATCCATGCATATGGGATGAAAACCTTCATTGTGTTCAACATATCTACAACAGATCCCTCCACAACTCTATTGGCCACAACCTTTTTCAGGTGTTCTTGGGGTTTCAACCATTGGCCCCCATTGATGTAGCTCTGCCCATTGCATTCCCACTAGAAGAATCCTCCCATACTCAGAAAGAGGCTGATCAGGTAGCCAAATTTTTTGAGCGCATCCAACACATCCAACAACAATTTCATGATATTGTGTAGAAATCCAATGCCAAGTACAAACAACACCACGATCAGCATCGGGTACCACACAAATTTCAAGTGGGCGATAAGGTATGATTGCATTTGAAAAAAGAGTGCCTCACAAGAACCTATCGGAAGTTTTTCCCACTCTTATACAGGCCTTACACCATCACCAAGGTTGTGGGTGAGAATTATTTTGAATTAAGTATTCCTCCTTTTCTTGGATTGCACCCGGTATTTAATGTGGAACTACTCCGACCATATTTTCCACCTCTCCTAGACACTTCATATGCGGCCAAGCAATTGGCCCCTACAGAACTCAAACCTTCCTACATCAAACATGCGACAGTTGATCGAATCATGGATACCAATACAAAGGATAGCCACTAGGAGACTATCAAACTCTATTGGGTCGTCAAAGCAGGGCAGTTTCTAAATCAAGACAACTGGCTCGCCAGGAGTTAGGTTCAACAGAAGTTTACTCATCTGATGCAGGCACTTGATGCAATGGAGACCATTTCTTCTTAATGGGGGAGGAATGATCTAGGTGGATATCGATGTTCACCCACCTATTCCACTGTCTCAAAGCCCAATTTCCATTTTGGCAGTTTTTTCTAGGTTTTCGAGTCTTAAACTTATGGGGCCATTTTGAGGCCCTAAACAACATTTTTTGGGCCCACTGCAGTCACACTATAGACAAAGTTAGAGTGTGACGAAAAAATGTGTATTCCTTGGATAGACCTTTCCAATGGGATATCATGCGCCTAAAATGGAGATCATATGCAAAATTTATGACAATGGGAAGTTTATGTACCAACTTACCCCATAAGGGCCCACATGATTTTTGGCACTTCATCTGCTAGGGTTAGGTTTTTGGATTTTTAGGGTTTTCTCATTTAGGATTTATGTTAAAAAGGCCTTTGGAGCCTCATTGTAACCATCTTATTTCTAATGAGCGCAGTTGACACATCTCTTCTCAGAGATAAGCTACCACCATTCTAGTTAGCTTGTGTGCTTTTGCATTTTACAGTCTTTTGTATTTCAGATATTTATTAATAGAATCTAAGATTTACTGTATTATTGTGTTCCCTTCCATATATCGATATAATAATTTTTAATATCTCCACCTTCGTATTGTTCCTAAAATAACATGGATCCTAATCACAAAATATGCACATCATAAACACAACATAAATATAATCAATAGAACACTTATCTTTATGGGAAGATCACATGGAATAGTTGTAGACGTCGAATGTTATATCCAATTTTAGATTCTAACCTTGTACAATGTTTACTACAAACAGATTTTCAGTAAAAGAACAGAAAAGATACAATGGAAAATACAAACATTACACAAAGATTTTTCCCCTGGAAACCCAAACCGGGAAAACCAGCATATTCTATATTCATTCATTTTGATACTTTTTTACAATACAATATACATATAGGAGCCAATGGCATCCAAAACCCTAACCCAATGACTTGGATCAGTCAACAACCCTAATTCCTTAACCGAAAATAGAAAACCATCGACAAAGAAACCATGTGCCGAAAAACCACCTAAATATGTGACATGTTTACTCGTGCAAAGAATATAACACATACCCAACATTATCCCACTTGTTGGTTTCTTTGCATATAGGGGGTTACAGGGTTACATAGTCAACAATCCAAGGAAGCAATGCCCATGGATCCTCTACACCAAGAGAACTTCTCAGTGCTCACATATTTTGTTAATGAATCTGCAACATTCTTCAAAGTGTCCACCTTCATCAGCAACACTTTATTTTCTTCAATCATGTCTCTCACAAAGTGATATTGAATATCAATATTCTTTGTCCTTGAATGATAAGCCGTGTTCTTCACCAGAAAAATTGCACTTTGATTTTCACAATATATCCTTACAAACTGTTGTACCAACCCAATACCTGAACACAATCTTTGTAACCATAGTGCTTCCTTTCTTGCATGAGTGGTTGCCATGTATTCAGCTTCTGCAGTTGAAAGTGCCACTACAGCCTGTCTTTTGCTCATCCAACTTATTTCTCCTCCAAACAGGTTAAACACATACCTACTTGTAGATCTCCTACGATCTAGATCTCCAACCCATTCTGCATCCACAAAGCCATGTATATCCACCACTCTGTCCAATCTCGGTCTTCCTTGCTAGCACAATCCATAGCTAGCAGTGCCACGGAAATACCTAAAAACTCTTTTTATTGTTGTCCAATGCTCCTTCCTTGGTTTTGACATATACATGCTCAAAACTCCCACTGCATGTGCAATGTCTGGTCTGGTATAGACCATTGCATACATCAAACTGCCAACTGCACTCGCATATGGAAAACGAGATATGTCCTCCTTCTCTTCCTATGTCTTGGGACACTGATCCGTAGATAACTTTACACCAACGGGAATAGGAACCTTGATCGGTTTACATTCCTTCATATTAAACCTCTGCAATATTGTCTCAACATATTTTCTTTGATTTAACCAGAGTTTCCTCTATTTCCGATCTCTTTTAATTTCCATGCCCAAAATGAAATTTGAAACACCGATATCCTTCATGTAAAATTTAGAGGACAACTGAGTTTTCACATCCTGGATAATCTCCTTGTTGTTTCCTATGAGCAACATGTCATCCAGATATAAGACCAAATAAATCAAATGATCACCAATTAATTTAAAATACACACAGTGATCCTCTTTGCTTCTTGTGAAGCCAAGTCCCAGCATATAAGTATCAAATTTTTTATAACACATCCTTGGTGATTGTTTAAACCATACAGGGACTTTTTCATCTTGCATACCAGCTCCTTCTTTCCCTTCACAGCATAACCTTCTGGTTGGTTCATATAGATTTCTTCTTCCAGATCCCCATATAGGATTTTTTTCTTCACATCCATTTGTTATACTTCAAAATCAAATGCAGCAACAACAGATAACAGAAATCTTATAGAGGTTAAATTGGAAACAAGAGAAAAAACCTCACCAAAATCAATTCCCTCAACCTGGGAATAACCCTTTGCTACTAATCGAGCTTTGTGTTTCTCCACTTTTCTTTTTGCATTCAGCTTCTTTTTAAATACCCATTTTCTGCCAATGGGCTTCCTTCTAGTCGAAAACTCCACTAAATCCCAGCCTCATTCTTATCCAAAGATCTCATTTCTTCATCCATGGCCCTTTTCCAGATATTTCCATCCTCTGAATCCACTGCTTCCCTAACAGTTCTAGGATCATCATCAGTAATAGACAAAGAAAAATTTGAACGGAAATCAGATGGAGTATACCTTTCTGGTAGCCTTCTCTCTCGTACCGATCTCCTCAATACTGGAGTATGAGGATCTTCTTCTTCTGATTCTTGTTCTTCTGTATATTTTGACTCATCCTTTAAATCAAACTCTATTTTCTCTAGTTATTCCTTACTTGGTAGGACTCCCTGTTTAACAACATCCTTCATTTCTCTAAATACCACATCTCACCTATACACTACCTTCTTAGTTTCTAGGTTCCAAAGCTTATAACC
>ML803754.1:55255-69399 GCA_009831015.1 Picea engelmannii | reverse complement strand
CCTATGGGGTGTGGCATGAAATGAAGCTCCTAAATCTACTACCCAAGACTCAGAAATATTATCTACAGAAATAATCAAAGCATCTTGTAACACATCACCTGTTACATTTGCTTCCTGATTTCTCTCCTGTTGTCCATCTCTTTGTTTCTTTGGAGCTCGGCAGTCTTTCTTCAGATGTCCTTTCTTCCCACAATTCCAGCACTCTATATTTCCAAGTCTAGATTTGGATCTGCCCTTCCTAGAATTTCAGTGGTTTCCTGAGCCCTTTCCTCTATCCTTTTGTCTTCCCCTGTTCTCTATGTTCAACGCATTTCCTGATGTCTCACCTATGCTTTTCCGTCGCATTTCCTCACTAAGGATAACACCAACAATATCATCAAATTTTAAAGTATTTGAACCAGAGACAGAGTTACTTATAGCCATGACCAAGCCGTTCCAGCTTTCTGGCAATGATCACAAGATTAGAAGAGCCCTAACCTCATCATCAAAGTTCACTTTTACAGAACTTAGTTGATTAGTAACCGTATTAAATTCATTTAAATGATCTGCAACAGACCCACCTTCTGACATCTTCATATTAAATAATCTCTTCATTAGAAATACCTTATTGGACGCCAAGGGTTTTTCATACAATTTGGCCAACGCATCCATCAAACCCTTCGTTGTATTTTCTTTCGAAATATTGAAAGCCACCGACGCTGCCAGGCTTAGCCGTATCGTTCCTAGAGCCTTTCTATCAAGAATCTCCCATTCTTCGTCCTTCATGGCCGCCGGCTTCTTTGCTACTCCACTCAATGGTAGGAATAGATCCTTCTGATATAAATAGTCTTCCATCTGCATCTTCCATAACTGGTAGTTTTGGCTGTTAAATTTCTCGACCCTAAACTTTCCATCTTCCGACATTGCTCCCACTCGAACTAGGAACCCTCTTTTCCTGCGAGTTACCTTACACTCTGATACCAGTTGTTAGAAAAACAGGACCGTGGAGCAATAAAATAAGACAAATGCAGAAACAAAACACAGAAGACACACAATACAAGAGAGATACATATTTACGTGGTTCACCCAGTGTGGGCTACGTCCACTGGAGAAATTGCCAGGTCCTTCCTTTATTATTATCCAGCAAATGAAGGGATACAACCTACAGCAAAACACGTTGTAACTTCCTCTTCTTTCTCTCACAGTCTCCTCTCTCAGAATACAATATTCTCCATCTTCCATAGCCGCAATACATTTCCCTCATAAAAGAGGGTTGCCTTCTAGGGCAAAAAACCCTAACATAATCTCTACCGTTAGATCTGTGACCTTATAATGAATGGTCCAGATCTACAATGAAATTACAATATACTTTTACAAGGCAATTTTTGCTTCGGGGGCTTTTCCCCCAGACCCCCCAGCAGGGGGGATAGGCCCCCCGGACCCCGCAGAGGGGATACCCCCCCTCTGCACTCCCCCACGTGGAAGAGTGTACATACTTCTGGGGTGTAAATAATTCATGGGGTATAAACACGGCTGAAAGAAAGGACCTCTGAATCAGGAAGATAATCAAGCTCCACAACCAATAGGTTTTATCTACCCCGTCCATTTGACCCAATGGGTGTCAAACCCCGTGCCAACTAACAAAAAACAAGGTACGATTTGCGTATGTATGGACTTTCGTGATTTGAACAAAGCCTGTCCAAAAGATAATTTCCCCACATCATTTATTGACCAGATAGTCGATGAATGCATAGGTTGTGAGGCCTTTTCTTTCATGGATGGTTTTTCGGGATATAATCAGATACAAATCAAACCCGAAGACCAACACAAAACAGCATTCATTTTTCCATGGGGTACATTCGTGTATCGTAAGATGCCTTTTGGTCTGAAAAATGTTGGAGCTACCTTTCAGCGGGCCATGTCTTTTGCTTTCCACGATCTCAAACAGATCGTCGAAGCCTACCTAGATGATTTAGCATCACGATCTTCTAAGACAATTGATCATCCCACACACCTCCGATTTATCTTTGAGCGATGTCACTACTTCCGGATTCGCTTGAATCCCAACAAATGTAGTTTTTGCGTGACGTCGGGCCGTCTGCTAGGTTTCATAGTTTCAACCATAGGGATCATGGTCGATCCTCTCAAGGTTGAGGAAATAGTTCAGTTGCCTCCTCCACATACAATCCTTCAACTTCATAGTTTACAAGGAAAACCGAACTTTTTGCGGCATTTCATCGCGAACTATGCCGAGATCACAAAGGGCTTTATGTGTTTTCTAAAGATAGGCATTCCTTTTCATTGGGAAAAATCCACTCAATGCTCCTTCGAAGTGTTGAAATGTGCCCTCATGACTGCCCCTCTTCTTTGGCCACCCAATTATAACAAAGATTTCTTATTGTATTTGGTTGCCGTAGAGTTGACCATCGGCATGGTCTTAGTTCAGGAGGATGATTTTATCTCAGAATATGTGATTTATTACCTCAATCGAGGCCTAGTTGGACCAGAACTCAATTATTCTCATATTGAAAAACTTGCGTTGGCAGCAGTTCATGTTATCCAACGGTTTCGTCGTTATATTTTGTTTCGCAAGACCATCGTCATTGTCATTGTGAATCTGTTTCAATACATGTTGACACGACGGGTAAACAATGGAAATATCAGTAGATGGATAGTTGTCCTCCAGGAATTTGACTTAGATTTCGTTTCGGCGAAATTCAAAAAGTCACTGGTTTTTTCGGAACTCATCTCAGAACTTCCGGTCGAGTTAGGTGATGTTATGCCCGAAGAGTCGCCTATTCAAGGAGACATGTTTTTGATAGCATATTTGGACCCCTGGTTTGGAGATATACTTGTCTATTTCCAGACTTTGAAGTGTCCTGCCTCTACTTCTCATGATGATCATCGTCGTATACGCCATCAGGCCAAGAACTATCTCATACTCGAATATACTCTGTATTGTCGAGGTGTAGATTGCATCCTTCACCGGTGCCTCACTCATAAAGAAGCGGAGATAGTGCTTAACTATTTCCATACTGGAGCATGTGGAAGTCATTTGTCTGGGTTGGAAACAGCCCAAAATATTCTACGAGCTGGTTACTTCTGGCCGACACTAATCAAAGATTGTATCGCATCAGTCAAGAAGAGCCATCCGTGTCAAATATTATCACGAAAGATGAGGGCACATCCCACTCCCATGTTTCTCGTCATCACCGTTGGCCCCTTCATCAAGTGGGGGATTGATTACACTACCTGCAACCCTCCTTTAGCAAGGGGGCACCGTTATATCATCATAGCAGTAGACTACTTCACCAAATGGATCGAAGCTATGCCAACATTCAAAGATGATGGCGAGACTATCGCCCTCTTTTTGTTTAACCAGATTACAGCACGGTTTGGCGTCCCGAGAGAGATTTTCACTGACCATGGCAGTCACTTTCAGAATACAATGATGACCGAGTTAACATCAAATCTTGGTTTGATACAAGAACATTCATCACCCTACTACCCTCAAGATAATGGTCTGGTGGAAGCTGTCAATAAATCTCTTAAGACCATCCTACAGCGAATGATCAATTTGGCCAAGTCAAATTGGCATTTGATGTTATACTCGACATTATGGGCCTACCGAACGTCTGTTAAGACTGCAAGTGGTTTCTCGCCTTTTCAACTCGTTTACGGGCTAGAAGCAATCTTTCCCATAGAATTCTAGATCCCATCTTTAAAGTTGGCAGTACAGTTATTGCCAGACACTTCACCGCTTGAAGACCATTTATTATATCTCGAGCAGCTAAATGAGCAGCATCATGATGCGGCCTTAGCTAATGAAGCTCTCAAACAAAAGGTCAAGTGTCAGTATGATCGGTCCGTTCGTCCTCAGATTTTCTCGAAAGGCGACCTTGTCCTGGTCTATGACCAAGATAAGGACCCCAGCCTGAGGGCAGACAAGTTCAAACCCATGTGGTTCAGACCTTTCCTCGTAAAAGAGGTTCTAAAAAAGGGCGCTTATCGTCTGGTAGACTTTGAAGGAAATTCTTTGGCAGAACCTAGAAATGGGCTCTACCTCAAGAAGTATTACTCATAGGTAGGTCACCTTGGGTAACTTTTTGTAACATATGTATAGTCTTTGTACTATTACTTTTTGGTTTCTTTTGGTTTTATGGACATGTCATTTTTTATGTTATCTTTTGTCATTGTGGCAGATGTCAAGTGAATCAGAGGTGTTTTTTGGATTCGCAGACGGCGCTAGCCAGCACACTCGAACGCTTGCCTCCGCGGCTCGGGTAATGTTTACACCTCAAGGCCAGTTACTATCTTCAGGAGGTATATGTTTAGGCGACACCACAAACAATGTCGTCGAATACAACGCAGTTATTGAATTGCTTCATGGCGCTTTGTCACTTGGTATCTCTCACCTCTAGGTCTTTTTAGACGCTCAGCTAGTTGTGTCTCAGTTAAATAGAGTCTATCGTGTCCATGATCCTACTTTACACCGATGGTTCCTTAGGGTACGTCTCTTAGAACGAAGCTTTGATTATATTACATATTTTCATGTTCCTAGGAGATTAAATCAAGTCACAGATACTCTAGCTAATCAAATTTTAGATTGGCATCTCGCACACATATAAGAAAGACACACACATGCACATGTAAATACATTTTTTTTAAAAGCAAATGTAATCCATAAGACATAAAAATCCATACAAATAGTGCCCTAAAAAATATACAAATAGTGCCCTCGGCACGTGAAAAGTCCATCCTAACTAAGGATGGGGCCTGTTGGCCCTGTTGTAATAGTCAACGGCATTTTCCAAACGCCAAAAAATTTGGACCCACGTCCATGGTGCCCCCACTACATGAGGCTGCATAGACGGCAACATATCCTTGATCTCTGCCATGGGGATTGTGCGAGTGAGTGAGGTAAAGTTTCTTTCTACTCGTCTCAAAACTCTCTAGCCTCACCAGCTGGAGGTCCTCCTACTGTTGTTGGTCCGCCATAAAAAATGATATATATAAAAAACAACAAAAAAATTACATATATTTAACAAACAAAAAATGAAGAAAACTTACCCATCTCTCCTCGCTGCTCTCCAGGAGGTAACGGTATCTCAAGATCTCTAGAGAAGTCAATCTTGGCATAGGGGTATTCCTCTATGACTGAATCTGTCGCGCCCACCAAGAAAAGAACTTGTCATCGAAGGCCTCAATGGTCCTCCCTCCCCCTTGTCGTGGCAACAACACCACCCCTCTGCATAGTGCGGGGTGAGAGGTCTTGTGCCCTCGTATAGTCTCCCTAGGACTGAAACTGGGTGCTCTCTCAAAGAAGAAATCACAAAGAATCGACCCAAACCTGAAGTTCCTCTGATTCCACATTCGGCACTCTGTTAATTGCCTCTTCATACAATCTAGTAAGGTGGTGCTCCAGTCAAATATTTGTGCATTTAAGCACTGAAATGCACAATTCATGTGCTCACGGGAAGCCTGATGCAAAGATGCAAACCCAGTAATCCGCCCAATGAGAAACACTATCACTTTTAGTGATAAGTTTGAGATCTTTCTTATCGGCACTTGCGAGCTCGTTCTGTCAGTATCGGCTTCACAATGGAGTCCAATCAACTCTGATATGTTGTGAGGCCTGGAGGGAAAGGTACGAAAATTGATTGGTTCCCCTCTCCTCGAGAGGCCAGTCGGAAAGTATATATCCTCTGTCATTGGAGCCAGCAACTTCCCCTCTAGCATAAAGGCCTCTGCGTCGGGATGCCAATAATCCACCAAGGCGTTAAGTATCCTAGGTTGTGCTCGCATGGAAGGACAATGGAAAAACTTTAACAAACCACATTGCAACAATGCAACAAGATCATCAGGGTCCTCATCAACCAACACATCAATATCCTCTTGCTCTCTTTCCCTCCAGTTAACATACATCCTGCAAATGGACAAAGTTCATGAGGGTTAACTCTTTTTTTTTTTTTTTTACACTAAATGGAAGGTCCAGGCGGGTTGTAGTGCTCACAGTAGCATGTACACTCGGGTTGTCATAAGGCATCCCGCGTATACACTCGGGTTGTCATAAGACAACCTGCGTGGACGTAGGGCCAACCTCTTAAAGGTCGACGCCCCAAAAAAAAATGAACTTAAATGCATAAAGAAAGAATTAAATTGCAAGAGGGTGTAGTGAGTACTTACTTGGTCCAAGTGGATGGTCGTTTCGTCCACTGAAGCTCCCGGAATCAACTCTTTTCACAAAGGGGTAGTTTTGGCTTTTAGTCAATTTCTCAATTAGCAATGGTGATAATGAGCTGCCAACTTCTATTTTAGACTTTTTGGCCTCTTTTTGTCAATTTTTGGACCCTTTTGTCATTTTTTCTAAACTGAAAATCATTTAGTATGGTTCGGGAGTTTTCTTTGGATTCTCACAAGAAGTGTTCTTTGGGTATTGGGAAACTTTTTGGAGTTTTGGGTCGTTTTGAAGGTCCTTTGCTAAAAAACCATTTTTTCCAACTCGTTGCATTTAAAGATAGCATTCCACCTCCACTTTTTGCATTTAAATACACGGAACCATCATTGTTTCTTTAGAAGTGTCATAATTTAGTGGTAGATCCTACCTTAACATGGATGCCCTAGGTAGATTTTGGTTGCATTTTGGTGTCCATGTTGTCACTAACGACTATAGGCCCGGGAGTCCTTACTAGTTTTTCCTGATTATGAGTTTGAGCCTCATTTGCATGATTCCTTATCACTCTTGACCTCACCCTCGGGACTCCCAAAACTTAACAGGTCTTCTTTTAATCTCTTTTCAGACCCTCTAAACGTTAAAAGATTGTCGAGCGATCTTGTTGACCTTCACAATCGCTAAACCGAAATTTGAAGTCACGTTTGTCTGGCGGTAGTTTACCCATTTTTCGGTACGGATGGTCAACTGTACGAACAAAGATATACTCTAGGAACCTCGGTTCTCTAGAAGAGTATTTTCATGTATAATTTTAACCCTTTTTTGGGCCTGAGGGACTAAATTTACGAAAAAGGAACCCCCACGGAGTCCATAGTTAAGCTCTTTTAAGACTCCCTAAAATTGAAAAGATCATCGAGTGACCTTATTCTTTCACACTCCTTAAAATGGTCCAGAAGAACATTCCTAATGGAGTCCATAGTTAAGCTTTTTTCAAACTCCTTAAAAATGAAAAAATTGTTGAGTGATCTTTTTTTATCACACTCGATAAAATGGTTTTGAATAGATGTCTTTTCGGTGCTAGTTTACCTCTTTTTCAAGTCGACTAGACTACCTTCGAAAAAGGTACCCCAATGGAGTCTCCTTTTACATTTTTTCAGACTCTCTAAAAATGAAAAAACGTCGAGCTTACCTTCTCTGGGCTTGTTAAACTTACATCGAATGACATTATCATTGTGTCTTGTTAACCACATTTGCATTCATGCATCTTTGGCCTAATGTCAGCTCCATGTTGCTCTCAACTGAACCATCTGAAGCATGCCTCATAACGCAAGCCTTATAGCACTGTGCCCTTGCGTCTTGACACCTTGACCCCGGGAGGGATTTTTTCGAGTGTCCTTGCTTTGAACATCAGTCTTTTCCTTGCGCCTAGAACTAGTATGTTTGTGACACTCATTCCTCCTTTGTAACGTAGAATTATTTTATTCTTTTTCCACAATTGTTGAAAAAGACAAAAAAAAATATATATATACCCCAAAAAGAGGAAGGGAAAAGTATTTTCTTTTTATTGGCAGCACAATGAGTCGCCCTTGGACAAAGCACATCCTTCCGTTTGTTCTTCAAGCTCTGGGATTTAATATGACCTTAGGAATTTTTTCTCGCTACATAGAGTTGTGTCCTCCTCCATTTGGTTATTCTTCCAAACATATGGAGAGTTTGTGTTGCCTCCTGCATCGTGAACTTATGTCAATGCCATGTTGCCTGAGTCTCATCATTTGTCGTGCTATTTTCCAAGGGAAGTTTTTACCAAGCCTGAGTCAGCCCCTCTGCAGTTTGTCTCTTACCCTCATGCCCAGCCATCCCGAAAGTCCAATCAAGTATTTGTTCGAAATCAATGAAGCCTTCATTCTGATCATCAAGATCCTCTAGTCCATGCCTGACGAGCCGTCGAAAACCTCTGGGTAGTGAATTCGTACACTCATATTACACTCCTTCCCAAGTTTTGAAGATTTTGAAGTTGATGCTCAAGCTATGAAGACCTCATCTCCAACCATCAGGCCTTATCATCTTCTAGAAGATGGATACTATACATGTATATCTTTTTTATTTCGAGATGTAGATCCGTTGTGTATTGCTTGCGGCTACACTTTATATAGTTATGTGACATGGATCTGTAGTGTATTTGATTGGCAGCCATGATTTATTTAATCCCAAGCATGGGTATGTCTTCCTTGGTGAGACAATTTTTATTTCGCAGATGGCACCTCCCGAATTTTAGTCCCTGGGCTCACTGGTTTGGTACGTTGATAAAGACTAATAATGTATTTCGGCCATCAAATGCTCTTCTAACCTCACACATTAGGGGGCATCTGTTATAACCCTAATTTTCACCAAACATGCTTACCTGGCATCAGGCCATCTCATATTCCTTCTTTGCCAAGCTAGTACTGAACAAATATTCTTAAAAACACCCTTTTTAAAGGCACACATGCCCTGCTCCACTAAAGCCCATGTGTACATTCTAGTTAATCCACTACAGCTCGCGTGTACCTACAAAAGCACGAAAAATGGAAAGTTGATGACGGAACATACAGTTTTGGGTAAGTTAACTAAACCTTTCAACCATGCATGGCCAGTCACTCGACCAAATACCTAGCTCTTTCTAGCCTATAAAAGAAGGGGTAGGGGTTCCATTTGAAAGGAGGAAAATCATAGTAAAGAAACTCTACCCGAATTAGCATTCCCCTTGCCTCAACCTTTTGCAACTATTGTGTGAAGAGAAGCATATACAGAAGCAGTTGGAGCACAGTTGAAGAGGAGCCCAGGACTAGATTCGAGGAGTAGTGGTCGATCTCACTATTGTAAGGTATTCTCGTTAGATTAATAAAAGAAGTATTTTTCTCATCCCTCCATATGAGGTTTTCATTGTTTGAATATTGATTACATGTTGATTAAATCTCTAACCCATTAATTCATAGATAAAATGCATGTGGAGTTCTTTGTTTGTTTTTTTTGAATGCAGGTCAGCATTGGGAGGAGAGTTGCAGTCAAAGAGCGACCAAGCGTGAAAAGGGATCGACATCAAACACGGAAAGTAAGGTACGACAACTTGATCTCTTTAACCTTGTATTTTCATATGAATAATGGGGTTTAGGCATGGGATGATGGTAGAAAGTAGAAATCTTTAGGTCATTTTTGTATGCATGATAAAACCCTTAGTGCTAGTCCATAGGAGGGATTTCCCACCCACAACACAGATTCAATGCGGTCATAAAGTTCGGCCAGAAACTATGCGCAAGAAAGATACCCTTGGTGTGCCTTTTGTCGCCATTGCTACCATTTCCATTGTTCTGTATCCATATATAGGACACCATAACGAAGCTTGGTTAAATCATCAGTAATTCCATGCAAAGAGAAATAATGTTCCATTTGGGTGACCCAGCCTATAGGATCTGATCCATTAAATTTGTTCACCTCAACTCTGGGAGGGCGGAGGTCTCGAGAAAAGTGGGTAGTATGAGAACCTTGGTAATTGGAAGAGTCATGGTCATACTGATAAGATGGTTGTTCAGAAGAGGAAGGGTTTTGGGAATGGCCTAAGAAGTGTTCTTTGAGGTCTTTGAGGCCTTTGAGGTATTTGATGTGGGAACATTGTTCCTTGAGGATCTCAATAGATTAATTGATTGAGCAAAGGTTGGAACTGATAGTCTTGATGTCTTTCTTGTTTTGGTGGGTGTCAACAATCAAGGCATTGAGTTCTTGGGCTCGTGTGGTAGTCATTTGGACAAATGAGCAGGAAAATGGTATAGGGGAAACAAAATGGGTCTGGAAGGGTGGGTTGGACCATAAATAAGAAGGGTGTCAAATTATACGTACCACTACAATTAGGGAAAAAAGAGGGATCCAAAGGGATAGGAGCCAAATAAGGGTATTGGAGACAGGTCGGGTCCACAAAAAAAATTGTGTTAAAAATGATAAGTATCACTAGAATCGAGGAAAAGAGAGGAACCCAGTGGGATAGGTACCAAATAAGTGTCGATGGGGCCACTATACTCCTTTTTTTTAACTCCTGTGGAGTTATACTATGGCCTGAATAATATTGCAGTGACGAAATTCCCAAATGCTTAACAAGAAGAGATGTGTAGTAATTTAGCAACCAAAATGTAGAAGGCATAGTTGCACGACAATAGATCTTGTTTGTTATGTTTTTTGTTTCCATCCCCAGGGGTAGGATATTCAAAGTTTCTACAGACAAGGGTTTTCCATGTGCTATAGATCTCTGATATACGTGTGGGGTCCAACAGTAGTACTCGTCCCAATATCTCAAGGAACCAACTAAGAATGATAGATCATGCCCTTATCCGTACTACCCGACTACCCAGGTACTAGAGAGTATCTTCCCGAGTGTTGTTCTCGGTGGCACTATAGTAGTCAGGAAGTTGATTGATTTATCTATGGAGGGCTTCATGAGATCTAGGTCGATCTGTATACAGGTGTTGTCTGATGCACTACCACTTGAAGGGGTACCAACAGAGGTTACAAGGGTGGCCAAAAGATGTGTGCTTAAGTACCACTTATATTTCCTATCTGTATGACTCCCTGACCGCGGGTTTATGTGCGTAACGAAATATCTTTGTAGCTTTAAGACGTCGAAATACGTCTCTACCCTAAAAAAAAAATTAACCCACAACTTTCTTCCGAGGAAGGTGCTATGATACCACTTGTAGTATTCCAGATATAAAATAGTATGCAGAACATAAATAATTTAGCTAGAAATGGAAGAGAAACAATGATATAACCAAACAAATACCAGAATAATACCAAAATAACACCAGAAAGAGCACTTTGATTACTGATAGCAATGATCACTTGCCACTTCGAGGGGGCAACTTCCAGTAAAGAAGAGCCCTATTACAATAATATCCAAGACCATATTTCTCATACCCTCTACTTCTATTTATACTAAATATATCTATCCAAAAGAAAAATCTAGAGGAAGATCCTTCTAGAAGCGGAAGCTTCTATTAGGTCTTCTTACATTCAATTTATTCTTTCTTATTGTTAGGCCTTATTAATAGTGGCCTTTATTACATGGAATTATATTATTCTACCTACGTGAGGGGTTAGGGAGGTTACGTACCTAATAGTCTCCTAGAGCATTTGCAAATCCATTCCATGGAGAAAATTTATTTTGGGATATGATCAGTGATAATTATAAGGATACTTGAATCTAGTTTGGATTTATAAGATATTAAGTGAAGATTCCCAACACTCTAACCACTTGTAATTTGGGCAAAATTTAGTTAGCTACCAGAGGTATCAAGGACATCCTCATGACTACTATGGATGAAACACACATGACCCAATATAGGCTTGAGTCATCACAGGAAATTACAAAAACCCTTGGTGGAGTGCATTAGAAATAGTGATGCATGAGGAAGGGAGATTTGTCACTTATTTCCCTGGACCTCCATAAGACATGTCTTCTCTTCTTCTTCTCCCCTCTTCTTTGTTTTCATATTAGTGGTAGGAAGTGAATTATATTATGCATATGAACATGCATGGTTGATTATTAAAATGTGTAACACCATAATACGTAATATCTTGACTATTAAATCCAAAAACTCACAACATAGGACTAACCATCATAATACATATGGGATATTAAGCATGTACAAAAGATAGATTGTGCAAGCACACACACAATAGGAAAAAGGACAAATTTGATTTCTTACTTAACTATGAAAATAATAGGAATTTTTTTATTGATTCCTTCTAATTATTTTCTTCATAATAAGAAGCTTTATCCATGAAAACTAAAAACTTAGAACTAATCATTTGTCAACAATTTCTAGGAGTACCCACAACCCCTAAGTACTGAAGGAAACCCCAAATCACCCCTATGACTAGAACCCTATCTAAGAATCCAAAATATTTTTTGGTTCAGTAGGTCATTAGCATCCAAGGGACTTTGGAGTCTTATTCACGATAAGATGATTTGGGGGAGATTAATGGTTTCAAAATATCTACCAAGCGAGACTTTTGAAGAATGATTCTAGCTGCCTCATAAATTGGTGTCTAATATATCTATTATTTGGAAAGCAATGGTGGATTTTTTCCCTCTAATCAGGGAATGGATGGTGTGGAGAGTAGGAATCAGAAAAATCTTGAGATTAAGTGAGGATCCTTTGGAAGGATCAGAAAGAGATCATAATATTTCAATAGAGCTAGTGTCAACCCCTTGAAAAAAAACCTTGTCATTAAGGCTTGAGATGAGGAAATTGTTGTTGAATGGTAGTGGGCTCCCAGGTGGCATATTCTAGAGTTGTATCTTTCC
The DNA here is from genome assembly GCA_009831015.1 of Picea engelmannii. Classification (NCBI taxonomy): domain Eukaryota; kingdom Viridiplantae; phylum Streptophyta; class Pinopsida; order Pinales; family Pinaceae; genus Picea; species Picea engelmannii. The sequence continues at coordinate 56,914 of ML803754.1, read as the reverse complement.
ATTGCACTAACACTTCCTGGATGGTGAGTTGACAGAGATGACGCTCATGCTGGTCCAAGACTTCTTGAGGTTGTAACCAAATGGAACCTTCATCATCCAACTTAGGGAAACGGGTTTGAGTTTTGCACTTAGATCCAATCACCTTCTTTAAGCATGAGACATGAAAAAAAAGATGGAGCTTAGGATCACTGGGCAGAGCTAACTGGTAGGTGATTGGCCCCACACGATTGAGAATGGAATAAGGACCATCAAATTTTGGAGCAAGCTTCTAAAAGTTTTCAACTTTGAGTGAAGTTTGCTTATAAGGTTGCAAACAAAGACACACATGGTCCCATTCAACAAATTGACATTCGAAATGACCTTGATCATCTTGTTGCTTCATGTGATTTTGAGCCATCACCAAATTTTCTTTGAGTTTAAGGAGAATGGCCTCATGTACTGTAATATTTTTTCAGCCTCCTGAACCTTCAAGACACCTATCATGTATGATAGAATCAACAATGGATTTTTTCCATATACTGCTTCAAAAGGAGTCATCTGAGTAGATTTATGGTAATATGTGTTGTACCACCATTCAACTAGTGGTAACCACTGAGCCCATTGATGTTGTCGTTCATATGAAAATCATTGTAAATATGTTTCCAAACACTTTTTGACAATTTATGTTTGGCCATCAGTCTGCGGATGATAGGCGGTGCTGAGAGGAAATTGGGTGCCCTGTATCTTGAACAATTCTTGCCAAAAATTGATGGTAAACATGGGATGCCTCTCAGAGACAATAGAATGTGGCATGCCATAAATTTTGAAGATATTATCCATGAAAACTTGAGCCATTGTGGATGCAGTGAAGGGATGCTGCAGAGCACAGAAATAAGCATATTTCGAAAGACGATCAACCACCACCATGATGATTGTCTTATTGCCATATTTAGGTAGGCCCAAAATGAAATCCATATAAATATCCCACCAAATATAAGGGGGAATTGGAAGGGATTGGAGTGTGCCTGGTGCTTTGACGGTTTCTCCCTTTTTGCGTTGATAGACATCACATTCCAACCACAAAGGTGTGAATGTCATGTTTCATACCAACCCAGAAAAAAGAACGTTTGACCCTTTCAGAGGTTTTGGTAAACCCTGAATGCCCAGTTGTGGGGGAAGCATGAATCTCAGAAAGCATCATGGATTTAAGTTGCGATTGTTTTCTTAAATATAGACGACCTTTGTAGTGAAGTTCATTATTGTGCCAAGAGTACCCTATATAAGTGAGAGAATTTTCTTGCAATTGTTGGATTAGGCGAGCGATTTTGGGATCTTGCAACCATTCATGATGAGCAGCTTGGAGCCAATCTAGGACTACGAAAAAGAAGGAAAAGAGGGACCCTTCTTCTTCATATTTTCATGAAAGAGCGTCAACGACCACATTTTATTTTCCATTCTTGTAAATGATCTCATAATCATAGCCAAATAATTTGGTTACCCATTTTCATTGCTCTGGATATGAAATTATTTGTTCCATAAAATACTTGAGGCTCTAGTGACCAGTTTTAATCTGGAGGCATTGCCCCAATAGATAAGAATGTCAGAGATCCACGACATGAAGAATAACCAACATTTCATTTTCATAGATTGATTGGCCCAAATTTCTATCTGAAAGTTGTT
>ML803754.1:11933-38657 GCA_009831015.1 Picea engelmannii | reverse complement strand
CTATTTTCTCTAGTTATTCCTTACTTGGTAGGACTCCCTGTTTAACAACATCCTTCATTTCTCTAAATACCACATCTCACCTATACACTACCTTCTTAGTTTCTAGGTTCCAAAGCTTATAACCTTTGAGACCATATTTATATACAATAAAGATACACTTTTTGGCCTTCTTATCTAGCTTACTCATGCTTTCATTTTGAACATGAACATATGCATCACAGCCAAATACCTTGATATGTGTGAGAGAAGGTTCCTTACTAGTCCATACCTCTTATGGAGTCTTGTCATCCAACACTAATGAGGTTGATCTGTTGACCAGGTAACATGCAGTACCCACTGCCTCTGCCCGGAATTCCTTCCCTAACCCGAAACCACTAAGCATGCACCTTGCATTTTCCATCAGCGTCATGTTCATCCTTTCTGCAACTCCATTCTGCTAAGGCGTATATGGAGTAGTCTTCTGCCTTGCTATACCGCATTTCTTATAGAATTATTCAAATTCATTCTCGCATAACTCTCTACCATTATCTATCCTCAGCACCTTAATTCTTTTCTCTATTTGATTCTCAACAAGAGCCTTAAACTCTTTAAACCCGTCAAAGAATTCGTATTTCTTCCTGAGGAAATATATCCAAGTATTCCTCGAGAAGTCATCTATAAATGAGACATAGTACATATATTTTCCCAATGATGGGACCGACACAGGTCCAAAAACATCACTGTGAACTAGCTGTAAAATTCCTTCTACCCTCGTTGCACGAGAGGGGAATATTACCCGATTCTGCTTCCCATGTAGACAATGTTCACATAAATCAAAATCCAGAGAGAAGTTAGACATACCTTCAACCATACATTTACCATGTAGTAGTCGAAGACCCTTCTCTCTGATATGCCCCAGTCTTTGATGCCACAGCATAACCTTTTCTTCATAGATTGTAGGAGTTCTTTCTTCTTCAACTCCAATATTAGGAACAATGGAACTATTACACCCATCACTAATAGTGCTTCCTTGCATCTTATATAGAGTTCCAAACTAAACTCCCTTCAGCAACACCATTGCTCTTCGAACCATCATGCAGGTTTCCTTTTCAAATATTTTTTTTACCCATGCATCGTCCATTTTGCTTACAGAAATCAAATTTATAGCCAAACCTAGGATATGCAGAACACCATGAAGTGTTCTAATCCTTCCATATATGAGCCTCAACTTGACTTTTCCTTGTCCTATGATTCTGGTTGTCAAATCATCACCTAAGAAAACATTACCTCCATCATACCTTTCATATTCACAGAACCACTCCCTGTGGGGAGTCATATGAAAGGATGCACCTGGGTCAATCAACCATTCCTCATGATCTGCATGTGTGCTTGAAGAATCCAAGTACACATCCCCTCCTTCTTCCTTGGAGGTATTTTCTTCTGTAGAAGGAGATTCTTCAGATCCCTTCTTTTTCTCAACTTTGGATCTAAACTGCTTCTCTTAGTGCCCTTATTTTTCACATCTCCAACTTACCTTTACAAAATTTTCGGGAGATTTATATCTATCCTTAGACTTAGATCTCCCACTTGAGAACTTAGATCTATTTCTTTCCTAGGAACGTCCTCTTGAAAATAATGTGTCTGTGCTCTGTCCTTCCATATTCTTTTGTCTCATCTCCTCCGACAACAAGGATGATACCATTTCATCAAACTTCAAGGCAGTTGTATTACTACCTATGGCCACAACGATACTATCCCGGGAGTCCAGTAAAGAACACAGTAAACTGATACATTTATCTTCATATGAAATTTTAATCTCAACACATACTAACTGACTTACCACAGTATTGAAGGCGTTCAAATGCTCTCCCACCGAGTCTCCACCTCTCATCCTCGGGTTTTACTGCTTCTTTCTTAGGAATAGTTTATTTACTAGAGACTTATACGGATACAACTTCCCCAACTTTTCCCATAAATCCTTGGTTGTAGCTTCCTCTGACACATTCAGTAATACTGAATCTGAGAGGCACAGTCGGATTGTTCTTTTTTCCTTCAGATCTAATTTTTTCTAGTCATCTGCTGAAGTTCTTGTAGGTGCAGTACCTGGATCTACCGTGATCCACTGATCTATGTCCACCAACATATCTTCCATCTTAAGCTTCCACAGCTCAAAACTTTTCCCACTAAACTTCTCGATCTTCATTTTCAAATTGCTTGCCATTTCTTTTCACGTGAAAACTCAATACCACATATCTCCCATTTTAACAAGGATTATCACAGTCCCAAGCCAAACCCTTGACCACAAAGGCATCCCCCTGAAGCCAACAAAGCTCTGATACCAAATGTAGATTTTAACCTTGTACAATGTTTACTGCAAACAAATTTTTAGTAAAAGAACATAAAAGATACAATGGAAAATACAAACATTACAGAGAGATTTTTTCCCTGGAAACCCAAACCGGGAAAACCAGCATATTCTATATTCATTCATTGTGATACACTGTTTACAATACAATATACATATAGGAGCCATCGACATCCAAAACCCTAACCCAATGACTTGGATTAGACAACAACCCTAATTCCTTAATCGGAAATAGAAAATCATCCACAAAGAAACCATGTGCCGAAAAACCACCTAAATATGTGACACATTTCCCAAGGGAAAAAAAATTCTCGGGGGCATTGCCCTCAAACCCCCATGTGTGCCCAACGCAACGTAGACATTACTACTTGTGCAAAGAATATAACACATACTCAACACCAATTAGAGGCTCTATTGTACTATTTCTCTCTACAAAATACCACCCCTGATATGGGGATATGAATCCACAAGAACAAGGGCTAAATGGGGGTGCTAAGAAAAATTTTAATATTTTATTTTTAGTATTTTCATATGTTGTCTTATGTCATACCCACCTTTGAGTTAGTTAGGAAAGTGGTTGCATGAGCTTCTTGGGGAAGCCATGTGGTGCATTATTACAATGCAAGTGTAATCCAAATTTTAAGGGAATGAAATAGAGTCTCTCTCATTCATTCTTGTTCTTGATTTTTTATGGAATAAAGGGCAGTTATGGAAAAGAGAGATAATTCAAGTTGGTTGTAAAGGAATACTAACTATTCTAGCAATAAGAAAAAAAATTGTGTATGCTCGGTAACTTTATAGTTAAGGGAAAATGTATGTACTTGAGGCTCCCTTGCTTTCCAACACTGGTATTTCCCATCTATTCTATTCTGAAGCCCTAGAAATAAGTGGAATAGATTAGGGGAGTGCATTGCATAGTAGGGGGTTCCTTTCTTTAGGTTGTGTAGGATGAGGGGAAAGAGAGCTAGCAAATCAGGATTGTTGTGAGAAATAACAATCCTTAACAATGTGATAGTTGAATCGGTGTGTGGTTTAGAGTCAGCCTTAAGCACCCATACCTATGGATTCATAGCCATAGGTTGTGGGTGGTTTGTTGTAGAGAGAAATAATGAAACATAGACTACTGTTGGGTGGAATCTTTGACATATGCAGCCAGATAGTCATAAATATAAGTGTTCTATTTATTATATTTATATTGTGTTTATGCTCAACATATTTTGTGTTTAAATGTTGTTTATTTCATGAGAAATCACATATCACATCAATGAATGTGAATTTTTTCTTGATAATTGCATGAGATTACTTGTCATGATGCATGCATTCTTTATTAATTAAAATGGTATTAGTTTTATGTTAAATCGATGAAAGATTGAGAAATTTGAAGTGCCCGATGATGGGTACATTACAATTTGATTCTTGAAAAACCATCCTATAATAAAACTTTGAGTTCCTTGGATTCTAATATTGCTATTTTATGCGATTTTATAGATCCAAATATTTGAAAATTTAAATAACTCATCCATCACACATAAAAAATATTTCAACATATTTATGCTACTTTATAAAAAATAAAAAAATAGGTTGGTGCGAAATCATATGTTAGGTGAATACCAAGGGCTTCATTATCAATATAAAACCATAAAAAATATTACGTCCTTTCAACAATTTAACTTACAACATTTTCTCCATGATAGACTTCATTCTTTTGAAATTCGGATGATCATGTGAAGCACTTTAGAACATTCTTATTTGATGTGCCAACAGATAAATATGTTTTAAATGTCCATTATCATTACAAAGTGTCATCACTATCAGTGTGCCCTCGTATAATTATTTAATCCGTTCAATCACTTGTCCTTAAGACCATACAAACTTTGAGACCAATTGAAAGACATAGTGAAGAACAAGATGATCAAGAATAGGTGGAATGGCACAAAGCTAAAATCATTATTATTAATATTATTCACATGATAGTACAATATATGTCCTTAAGACCATACAAACTTTGAGACCAATTGAAAGACATAGTGAAGAACAAGTTATCAAGAATAGGTGGAATGGCACAAAGCTAAAATCATTATTATTAATATTATTCACATGATAGTACAATATATAGTACAAACCTCCTATAAGCACTTTAATAGTCCACATAACTAATCATAAGTAATTTATGATAATGAATATATCATAATATATGAATATGGTGGTCTTAGGACTTAATGATTGGAGAAAAATTGTGAACATCTACTAATCACTAATCTACTAATCACTAATCGCTAATCATAAGTAATTTATGATAATGAATATATCATAATATATGAATATGGTGGTCTTAGGACTTAATGATTGGAGAAAAATTGTGAACATGTACCATCTGTAAGCAAGGAATGTGATTTAAGAAATGGAATTCCATTATGAGGAAATGGATACGTTGTTTTTAATAAAGATAATGAATGCAACAAATTGATTATCACATTTATGGATCTCTATTTTAAGATGCATTTAGTCTTATTTTCTTTTATAATCTACATGCACTATCAATTTTAGGGGAAACAACATCCCCGTGGATATCCCATTGTATCATCTAGAGTGCAATATCATGCACCCTTGGCCTCTATAGTATTCCAGATATTAAATAGTATGTAGAACAAAAATATTTTAGCTAGAAATGCAAGAGAAACAATGATATAACCAGAACAATACCAGAATAACACCAAAAATATCACTTTGATTATTGATAGCAATGTTCACTTGCCTCTTCGAGGGGAAACCTCCAGTAAAGCAGATCTCTATTACAATAATATCCAAGATAAGATTTCTCATACCCTCTACTTCTATTTATATAAAATCTATCTATCCAAAAGAACAATCTAGAGGAAGATCCTTCTAGAAGCGGAAGCTTTTATTAGGTCTTCTTACATTTGACTTATTCTTCCTTATTGCTAAGCCTTATTAATATTGTCCTTTATTACATGAAATTATATTATTCTACCTATGTGATGGGTTAGGGAGGTTAGGTCCCTAACATGCCCTCCCCCTTGAAGAACAACCTTGTCCTCAAGGCTTCAGATGAGGGAATTGTTGTAGAATGGTGGTCGGCTCCCAAGTGTCATCTTTTGAAGGTGTATCTTTCCATTGGACTAACACTTCCTATATGGTGCGTTGATGGAGATGATGCTCTCTCTGGGCCAAGACTGCTTGTGGTTGCAACCATATGTAACCTTCTTCATCCAACTCAGGGAGACTAGTTTGAGTTTGGAACTTAGTTCCAATCACCTTCTTTAAGCAGGAAACATAAAAAACAGGATGGAGCTTCGACTGAGTGGGTAGAGATAATTGATAGGCCACTGATCTCACATGCTTGAGCACTGTATAAGGACCATAAAATTTGAGCGCAAGTTTTTGACAGTGTTGAGATTTGAGTAAAGTCTACTTATAAGGTTGTAGTCAAAAAAATACCTAGTCCCCTTCAACAAAATGGCATTCGGAATGAACTTGATCTGCTTGTTGTTTCATGTGATCCTGAGCCATTACCAAATTGTCTTTGAGGGAACAAAGAATAGCCTCGCGGACTCTAAGATTTTTTTTCAACTTCCTGAACCTTGGAGACCCCTAACATATAAGAGAGACCTGATGAGGGATTTTGACCATAGACTGCTTCAAAAGGAGTCATGCAAGTAGTTGTATGGCAAGATGTGTTGTACCACCATTCAACTAGGGGTAACCATTGAGCCCATTGATTTTTCCCCTCAAATAAAAAACACCCCAAATTTGTTTCCAAACACTTGTTGACAAATTTAGTCTAGCCATCCGTCTGGGGTGATAGGCAGTTCTGAGATGCAATTGGGTGCCTTGTAGCTTGAGCAATTCTTGCCAAAAATTGTTGGTGAAAGTGGGGTCTCTGTCAGAGACAATAGAATTAGGTATGCCTTGAATATTTGAGCCACTATGGCGGTTGTGAATGGGTGTTGAAGAGAAAAAAAATGAGCATATTTGGAGAGATGATCTACGACCACCATGATGGATGACTTATTTCCCAATTTAGGTAATCCTACAATGAAATCCATAGAAATATCTCGCCAAATAGCAGGGGGAATCATAAGCGGGTGGAGTGTGCCCGGATCTTTGACAGTTTATCCCTTGTTACATGGAAAGACCTCACATTCAGCCACAAAGTTGCGAACATCTTGTTTCATACCCTCCCAGAAAAAAAGAACATTTGACCCGTTTATAGGTTTTGGTAAACCCTGAATGCCCGACTGTGGGTGAGGCATGAAGTTCAGAAAGAATTATGGATTTAAGTTGGTGTTGCTTACATAAATACAAAAAGGCCTTTGTAGAAAATCTCCCACCCAATGAAAGTCAAGTGAAAAGGCTCTCCCAATTGGATTATGTATGTGCATCTATAGGTAAACAAGCCAGCCTTTCTCGAGTGCAGTATCGATAGCGCTCACTCTCCCCGGTGTGAGCGCAGGGTCGTCTACCTAGCTTGACAGACTTGACGGAACATAAGCCACACTCTTCCCATTGAATCAATGATCATAGGCGGTCATCACGCCTCTTCATTATGCCAAGAGTACCCTGGAGAAACTAAAGAATTGTGTTGCAATTGGTGAAGCATGCTAGAAATTTTTGGGTCTTGCAACCATTCCCAATGAATAGCTTGGAGCCAATCTGGTAAAATGAAGGAGAGGGAAAAAAGGGACCTGTCTTCTTAATATTTCTGGGAAAAACCATCGACCACTACATTTTCATTTCCCTTCTTGTAAATTATCTCATAAGCATAGCCAAATAAATTTTTCATCCATTTTTTTTGCGTTGGGGATGAAATTCGTTGTTCCAGGAAATACTTGAGACGCTAATAATCATTTTTTTTTGGAATCATTAACCCAATAAATAAGGATGTCAAAGATCCACAACATGTATAATAGATAACATTTCCTTTTCATAAATGGATTGGCCCAAATGTCGCTCTGAAAGTTGTTTGCTAGTTAAGACCAAGGACTTGCCATCTTGCATGATGACAGCTCCAATTCCTTTCCCAGAAGCATCATAGTCCAATACAAATTTCTTTGTGAATTCTAGGAGGGCTAGGACAGGGATCGAGCACATAACATCTTTTAAGGCTTGGAAGGCATGATCTGCAGCTGAATTCCAAGTGAAAGAATTCTTTTTAAGCAGGGAAGTGAGAGGAGTTTCAATATTTCCATAATTCCGAACAAACTTCCTATAATAGCCCGTTAAACCTAGAAAACCATGCAATCTCTTAAGAGTTTTAGGGCCAGGCCAATATTGCATAGATTCAATTTTATTAGGATCCACTCAAACACCATCCTTTCCGACAATATGACCCAGGTACTCCACTTCTGAGGCACCAAAGGCACATTTAGATTGTTTTAGGGAAAGTTAGAGAGTAGATGGAGAACTTGATTCACATGGGAGAGATGGGATGGCCAATTTTTACTATAGATGAGAATATCATCAAATAAAACTAAGACAAAATGATGGAGAAAAGGATGGAAGACATTATTCATAAGACTTTGGAAATTGGAAGGAGAATTACACAATCCAAAGGGAATTACCAAGAATTCATAAAGGCCCTCATGAGTGTGAAATGAAGTCTTGGGAATGTCTTCTTCTTTCATAAAGATCTAGTGGTAGCTAGAACATAGATCCAATTTGGTGAAGTAATGAGCACCACTCAATTAATCCAAGAGGTCATCAATGATAGGAATGGGGAATTTGTCTTTGATTGTGAGTTTGTTGAGGGCGCGAAAATCAGGACACATGCACCAAGTGCCTTCTTTCTTGAGTACCATGACAACATGGGAAGAATAGGGGCTAGTATTGGGACGGATAACACCAACTTCTAGTAATTCATGAACAATTTTCTCAATTTCATTCTTCTGGGAAAGGGGATGACGATAAGGCCGAACATTGGGAGGAAGACTTTGCAGGATGAGAGGGATGGAATGATCATGGACTCCACGGGAAGGGGGAAGTTCTTTGGGAGTGATAAAAACAACTTGGTGGCGGGAGAGAATAGATTGCAGGTCGGGATGCACAGAAGGTGTCTCAACAGCATGAATGGAGTGGAGTTGGGATATAATTACTGAATGACGTTTTTTAAGGATATTTTCCATGCGATGGGAACTAATGATCTCATGGGAGCCTGTTTTGATTCCTTGTAACTTACATTGTTGTCCCTCCTGTTGGAATTGCATGGTTAAGTCCTTAAAATACATGTGAATGGGGCCTAGAGTGTGTAACCATTCGACAACAAGAAAAATGTTAGAACCACCCATGTCTATAGAAAACATATGGGATTTCAGGTGATACTGACCAATTTGGAGTCGCACATTTTCACATTGTCCCCCACATTTCATGGAACCACCATTGGCAATCATGATTTGAAAAATATTGACGGCACGGATGTAACAATTGACTTCTTGGGAAATGCAGTGATGAATAAAGTTATGGGTGCTACCACTGTCCACAAGGATGATGACTTTCCTATTTTTTATGTAACCAATTAATTTGAGAGTCTGGGGAGCAGAGAAGCCAATGAGGGAATTAGTGAAATCACAAGGTCAACGTATGGTGGATCATAGGGTGGGGTGAGGTCAGATGGTGGTGGTAGTTCCTCCACAGGAAGAACAACATCTTCTTCAGAAAGATCCTCAGTCACATCCATAAAAATATTTTGTTCCTTACACTTGTGCCTGGGAAAATATGTGTCGTCATAATTATAACAAAGACCCTTGAGTTGACATTCATCCATTTCTGCCCTAGTTAATTTCTAGATCTTAAGGGGAGTTGCAGGAGCGGAAACATTGGTGGGTTTAGGGTGAGGAGGAAATGCGGGTTTAGGGCAAGGAGGAAATGAGGGTTTATGGGTCTAGGAGGATACAAGGTGTTGGGCTTCCTTGGCTCATTGAGTAGCTTCCAACCAAGTCTAGGGGCTTGCCATGAGAACATGGGAACCAATTTCATCTTTGAGGCCACTGATAAAGTATTCCCTAAAGAAACCATCTAACATGCCCTTTGTTTTAAAATCCAAGTGCTCAAATGCAGAAACAAAGTATTCCACTGTCCTAGACTGCTTTAACTTGGTCAAACGACCTAAATGGTGGGTGTCAAAGTGTTATAACCCTAATCTGCACTAGACATGCTTACCTTGCATCAGGCCATCTCATATTCCTTCTTTGCCAAGCTAGTACTGAACAAATCTTCTTAAAAACACCCTTTTTAAAGGCACACGCACCCCGCTCCACTACATCCTGCGTGTACACGCTAGCTGACCCACTACAGCTTGTGTGTACCTACAAAAGCACGAAAAATGGAAAGTTGATGATGGAACACACAGTTTTGGGTAAGTTAACTAAACCTTTCGACCATGCATGGTCAGTCACTCAACCAAATACCTAGCTCCTTCTAGCCTATAAAAGAAGGGGTAGTGGTAGGGGTCCCATTTGAAAGGAGGAAAATCATAGTAAAGAAACTCTACCTAAATTAGCATTCCCCTTGCCTCAACCTTTTGCAACTATTGTGTGAAGAGAAGCATATATAGAAGCAATTGGAGCACAGTTGAAGAGGAGCCCAGGACTAGATTCAAGGAGCAGTGGTCGATCTCACTATTGTAAGGTATTCTCGTGAGATTAATAAAAGAAGTACTTTTCCCGTCCCGCCATATGAGGTTTTCATTGTTTGAATATCGATTACATGTTGATTAAATCTCTAACCCATTAGTTCATAGATCAAATGCATGTGGAGTTCTTCGTTTGTCTTTTGTGAATGCAGGTCATCATTGGGAGGAGAGTTGCAGTCGAAGAGCGACCAAGCGTGAAAAGGGATCGACATCAAACACAGAAAGTAAGGTACGACAACTTGATCTCTTTAACCTTGTATTTGCATATGAATAATGGGGTTTAGGCATGGGATGATGGTAGAAAGTAGGAAGATTTAGGTCATTTCTGCATGCATGATAAAACCCTTAGTGCTAGTCCGTAGGAGGGATTTCCCACCCACAACAGAATTGGCGACCGTACTGGGGATCTCTCGGGTTTTCTGGGGATACTTTTTTGGTAGTTTTAAATTGGTTTCACCACCTTTTTTCTGAGTTTCTGCAAGAGTCTGAGCTAGTAGGGATTATGATCTTCCATACCAGTATTCCTTCCATTCTTTGCTTGGCTGCTTTTTATTTTACGGAAGTCACAAAGGTACACACAGCATGTATAAGGCCTGCATGCGTGTGCCCGCGCCCTACCTTCACACAGCCCATGTGCACACGCTAGTTAATGAAGTGTCAATCGTGTGTCTGAGTTTAGAAAAAAAAAATTAGAGAGGCAATCATCCTCTCCCCTGTCGGAAGTGATCCTTCTCAAGGGTTTTCTGGATCCCATTTTGGTCTCTGTTTTTGCAGTTTGTAGCTTAAGTACCACCTCAGATTGGTCTTGTTCTATGAAATTTTCCTTGAATTGTTTTTCTTTTCTGTCAAAGTAAGTTTCTGAGTCTTCAAGGGACTCTCGTTCTCAATACCAGTAGTCTCTTCGAGTGTTTGATTTCTTGTTTTTTCACTTTTGAAGAATTGCAGAGGTACACATTGCCTGTATACGGCCTGCATACGTGTACACGTGCTTTGACCTTACACGGCTCGCGTGCACACGCTGGCTGTTGAACTGTCAGCAACATTCCTGTTGACCAAATTTTTGTTTAACGAGAGGCAACCATCCTCTTCCTTATCAAGAGTAATACCTCTCAGGGATTTCCTTGATTTAATCTTGGTCTTTGTCATAGCAGTCGACAACTTAGGTCTGATTACAGCAATAGCTTTCTTTTTCATTAAAAAGTTTTCCTCAAATTTTTCTTTCATAGGGTTTTTAGACAAGTGTGAGAGTATACTTTCATTAGCTGGTGTGTTATTGTTAGTGACTCTTTGTGATCTGTTCTCAAGCCATAATTTTTCTTGGTCTTTACTTGTTGTCATTTTTCCTTTTTTCTTTGCGAGCATTAAATAAAAAAAAATACTTTTATTTCTTGGTTAAGTAGTTGTTGGTTTGCATTAGTAACCGGGAAAAGTTTTTCTTTCATAAGTTCTTTCATGTTTACTTAGGACAATAAGTAGCTCGTAGTCGAGCGAAATCCGATTTTGAGTTTGTTGTTCAAAGATCTTAGAAAAAAATTTAGTTTGAAAAGTTGATTAAAATTTTTGTCAAGAAGAAGTTATTTTGTTTCCAGCTTTTTGTTTATCTTTTCTTTTATCTCTCAAAACATCACTAGTTTCACTTTCATAAAGTTTGACTTAAGATAAGCCATAAAAAATTAACGATTAATTAAAATCAACTAGACTTTATGTTTGTAGGGTCCATCAACTAGTCTAGGCTAGAGCCTTGATTTAGGTTGGAGAGGAAACTCTTCAAGGCTACAAAAGATACATAAGAGTTTGTGCTAGTGAGTGTTAAAAGTCCAGTATCGTGAAAGTTATCCGAGACCCCCCTCTAACACAGGGGCTAAACACGAGGTCGTGTGCAGAAAGGTAGCGGAGATAACCCCTCCAAAGCTGGACCAAGCGTAGTGGGGAATTCATATAGAGGGTTTGTTTTGGGATTCCATTGATTAAATATGCCACGGAGCTTCATGGTCTCAAATTCGTTCGAGGTCCTCAATTGTCTTCCGGACCACTTTCTTTCAATACCCTTGACAAGTTTCAGGCTTGATACCCTGCTCATTGCAGTCCACCCGACTGTTGACTCTACCTGCCTGGTGATTGTTCACGCGCTGGCAACCTACTTGCCATTATTTTAGGGACTTACCCAGGTGACTTCGGGGGTATACCACGGTACCTAGGAAAGACATCGGGCCACACTTTGCAAAGTATACCCAAAGGGTGCTTCCGTATTTGATTTTCACTTGCACCGGTAAGTTTCTCTAGTGTTGGTTGTTGTAACTGTTCTTCCAACTAGTTTAGTCATTGCTTGTTTTATCTCGTAGGGACTTTTTCTAGTGTGTGTTGTTTTTGAACGAATAGAAATCCCTAGTGTGTCTTTGATCTTATTACACAGTGGAGGATCACGAGCTCCGATGGTCATGAAGTCTTCTTGGCCTGCTATCAATTACACTGGAGCCACCCCCACCACAGCTAAGGCGAAAACTAGACCAACAAGGGTATTTTGAAGCGACCAGGTCACATGAAACTATGTCCAACCAACATCCGAAGGAACCAACCATTTCAGACCTTGGAGCAGAAGCTCTTGCTCCATTCGAAACTCCAACCACTGATCTTTCGGAACCCATCATCATACAGATTTATCCTTACGAGCGCCAGACAATGTCACACGTAGCAATGGAAACAAATGTTGCCACTTCTTCTGGGAATTCTCCTATTCCCACTATGGTTGTCACCACAGGGGGTGTTCCATCTCCTAACCCACTTTTGTCGGTCCAAGACACCATGGTCTCGACTGCCTCTACCTCGAGCAGTGTTCTGATCCCATCTTTGGCGACGGCAACTGCTCCTTTCACACAGAGTGTGACAGGCCCTCCGTTCTCATATGGGATGCCTAGCTCAGGTACAAGTCATGTACTTTCCTACTCCACTTTACAGACTTTAGGTCTGGGGGCAGGGATCTCTAAATCTCCTCTGCAAGGACCCATGGGGGGCACTTCATCTCCCTTTAATGCTTTCCCTTACAGAGGAGTTCATATACCTCCTTTATCCCCTTCGCTCGGTGGTGCCCACTAACATTTCGTTGGGCCAAATGCACACCATAGTTCATTTGGAGCAAGGAGTCAAGGACCACCTTCTCATAATATTTCAGTAGGTTCAACATCGTTTTCTTTGTTCAGTGTGTTTGGTAACAATGTTTTCTCGTCAGTTTCTTTCCCGACTGGGGGAAACCCCGGTTACGAACAACCTAATCCTATGCAAGGTACTATTCCTGCACAGAGGGAAAACCCAGGAACTTCTTCCGCACCAGGACCTTGGAATACTTGGCAGGGATCAATTCCCTCGTCAGGAATTTCGATCGGGGGAAACTCTTTTCACAACCAATGGAACCCTGGACAACGTGCAGTACCTATGCCCATGGGGTCGGCATGGGGCAACCCTTCCCAAAGTCCTCTGAATGTAATGCACGCCCAACCATCTATGTCCTATTTCGGGAATCAGTTGATGATGTCTCCTCAAACACAGAATCCATACTCTAGTCATGGCCATGGTTTTTACCAGAACCCGGGCCAACAACCCAATTTTTCCTGGCAACATGGTGCCAGTCAAACTCCAGGCCCCTTTTTCCATGGTTATCACCAACAACCCAAACTACCTTTCCTGACAACCTTGCATTTTCCAAACTTAACAAGATTGTTGAATGACCCTATCTGTCATGATCCACGTTGGCCCCCTATGCCGACAAATTTACCTTCGGACATACCAAAGTTTGAATCAAAGCCTGATGAAGATCCAGGGGACCATGTGACTACTTTTCACCTTTGGTGCTCGTCTAATTCGTTGAAATACGACTCCGTACAATTGTTATTGTTTCAACGTACTCTCATTGGGAGTGCTGCAAAATGGTACATTTATCTTGACCGCTCAAGATACTCTTCCTTCGGTGAATTGGAAATGGCTTTCCTAAACCATTTCCAATTACCTGTGAGATACGACGTTGGCACAGAATTGCTGGCCAATTTCGAACAGACAAAAGCGGACCATATCTCTGATCACATCCGAGAATGGAGACACCGAAAGAGTTTGATTAAGGTGTTAGTACCACCAACATTCCTACTTGAGTGGTTCCTTAAGTCTTTGGTCCCACAGTTATCAAAAGACATCGCAACGTCGGGAGTGTTTTCCGAAGAAGATGCAATCATTCGAGCTCAACAGCTTGAGATAATTTATTCTTAGTCTGGTCTACTGTATGAAATATTGTCGGATGCGCCATGATCAATACTTGATAAAACTAGACATAGAGATGGACCACATGCCAATGGTATTTTTAGTTCAACACAAAAAAATCTCGTTCAACAACTGATGAAACAATTGCAGCAATTGTCTATACAACATACAGCGGCCAGCCAGACTACTGTTCTGGCTTCTACCCCTACCCAAACGTCGGATGTACACAGTGTGCAATTGACAAATCTGAAGGCCACCCAACAGCCTAATGGAAGGAAGAAACAATGTAAGAAGGGTAAGGGGGATAAGAAACCCACTAATAATGTTGGCTGGGGAAACACCGAAAAAAGAAAGTCGAAGTATATGTGTAATCTATGCGCAGAAGACCACCTGACTCACCAATGCCCTCGGCTTGCAGAGGCCTAAAAGTTATTGTCATAGCAGCAGCCTGTTGTGTTAACAAACCCATTTCAACATGGCCAAAATTTAACTCAAGCCTCTATGAGCACAGAAGGGGGCAGTCAAGGACCCCCTCCATCTTCAAACAATCCTACATCTGTGAATGTGTATATGATGAAAGTTGATTCATATATATCGACTAGAACACATGATTACAGCAAGCCAAGCACCTCTGAGAAAGGTAAAGAAGCTAAAACCCCATCTCTTCCTCTCTAGATCGAGAAGACGTTGGGCGAAACCATGACATGTATCCCAAAAGGTGTGTTTAAAAAGGCTTCTCACAACCCAAACGCAAGGGCCACCCAGAACTACTATGTGGTGGAGGATTTGTCTCAAACCCCTTGTGCATTGTCTGCTTTGGAAGTCCTCCAAAGCTACCCTTCCCAGAGAAAGGCTCTATTAGTCGCTTTAGGATCCGTCGAGACTTGTAATCTGGGTACGATCATGCTTGATACAACCGACTTAAAACCTCGTCTCCCCTACCACGTATCATTCCAGATAGTCGTGGCTTACACCACGAAAACTTTTACTCAGAACATTTTCCTCACGGTGGTTGATGAGGGAGCCTCAACATGTGTAATGTCTTTGGTGTGTTCGAAGGCCATTGGCCAGCTCGCTTTGTCTACATCACCTACTCTTCTTACTTCTTTCGACGATCGTTCGTTCTGACCACATGGCATTATACCCTCTTTTCCCATGCAGTTAGGACGAAAAACCATGTGTGTCGAGGTTGAAGTGGTCGACGCATCTCTCGACTACAATATCTTGTTAGGGAGGAGTTGGACCTATGCTATGTAAGTAATCGTCGCTATAGTTTTATGGGTCTTGTTGTTTCCACAGGAGGGTCGGATCGTGACCATTGATCAGTTGTCTTTCTCCCGTCCTAATCCTTCATTGGGGGCATCCGCGGTCCCAATGATTGATAACCCTCAACCCGGTGTCATCAACATAGGGGTTGGTTTGTGCCCACATTTTATGGGTACTTTCGATTACCCACCTCCTCAAGGCGATGTTTAGTTTATATCTGATCACCATAAGGTTGAGATTTTCCAAGTTTCGTCATTTCGCACGACTTACTTCAATGATTTATGGATTCTTCCTTCCCCATCAGCCACGATGGAAGGAACAGAGCACCATGGTATGTCCATTCCCTTGTCCGCGGTAGAAGTCGTGTACTCTTTAGCCCATCAATCTTCCACCGACCCCGATCCGACTCCCGCACAAGAGTTAGATCTGATTCTAGAGCCTATTTGGGCTCAAGGTTCCCTTGTTGATACAAATTCTTTAGACTTCGTCTTGTCCTCAGATGAATCAATCATTGAAGTAATGACTAGTCCAGACAAACCCTGGGACGATCTCCATCACAGATCTTATTTCCTCCCAGAGTTAAGCAAGATTGAAGCAGGGGAATTCACTTTGACTATGACTAGAGATAGGTCTTGTCCTATCAATCCTTTGTCTACGCATGTTGTTTATGTTGAGGGTTATATGGAAACCATTTCCGAAACTATACCTATTAACATCTTCATAACCCCTAGCATCGTGGAGAATGTTTTCGTCGAAGCTAATTTCTCCCCCGAAGAGATTCGAATCTACATGGATTTATTTAAGGAATTATGCGACGTTTTTTCTTGGTCTTATGAGGAAATGCTAGGCATCGATCCAAAAATTGTTGAACACAAAATCACTACTTATCCTAACGCTAAGTCGGTTTGGCAGAAGCTTCATCTGGTTAATCCTAAGAAAGCATTAACTATTAAGGTTGAAGTAGAGAAACTGCTCAAGGTGGGTTTTATCTACCCCGTCCATTTGACCCAATGGGTGTCAAACCCCGTGTCAGTTAACAAAAAACAGGGTACGATTTGCGTATGTATGGACTTCCGTGATTTGAACAAAGCATGTCCAAAAGATAATTTCCCCACATCATTTATTGACCAAATAGTCGATGAATGCATAGGTTGCGAGGCCTTTTCTTTCATGGATGGTTTTTCGAGATATAATCATATACAAATCAAACCTGAAGACCAACACAAAACAGCATTCACTTTTCCATGGGGTACATTCGTGTATCGTAAGATGCCTTTTAGTCTGAAAAATGTTGGAGCTACCTTTCAGCGGGCCATGTCTTTTGCTTTCCACGATCTCAAACATATCGTCGAAGCCTACCTAGATGATTTAGCATCACGATCTTGTAAGACAACTGATCATCCCACACACCTCCGACTTGTCTTTGAGCGATGTCGCTACTTCTGAATTTGCTTGAATCCCAACAAATGTAGTTTTTGCGTGATGTCGGGCCGTCTGCTAGGTTTCATAGTTTCAACAATCGGGATCATGGTCGATCCTCTCAAGTTTGAGGAAATAGTTTAGTTGCCTCCCCCAAATACAATCCTTCAACTTCATAGTTTACAAGGAAAAGCGAACTTTTTGTGGTGTTTCATCGCGAACTATGCCGAGATCACAAAGGGCTTTATGTGTTTTAAAGATAGACATTCCTTTTCATTGGGACAAAGCCACTCAATGCTCCTTCGAAGCGTTGAAATGTGCCCTCATGAATGCCCCTCTGCTTCGGCCACCCAATTATAACAAAGATTTCTTATTGTATTTGGTTGCCGCAGAGTCAACCATCCGCATGGTCTTAGTTCAGGAGGATGATTTTCTCTCAGAATATGTGATTTATTACCTCAGTCGAGGCCTGGTTGGACTGAAACTCAATTATTCTCATATTGAAAAACTTGCATTGGCAGCAGTTCATGTTGTCCAACGGTTTCGTCGTTATATTTTGTTTCGCAAGACCACCGTCATTGTCGTTGTGAATCTGTTTCAATACGTGTTGACACGATGGGTAATCAATGGAAAGATCAGTAGATGGATAGTTTTCCTCCAGGAATTTGACTTAGATTTCATTTCGGCGATATTCAAAAAGTCACTAGTTTTTGCAGAACTCATCTCAGAACTTTCGTTAGAGTCAGGTGATGTTATGCCTGAAGAGTCGCCTATTCAAGGAGACATGTTTTTGATAGCATCTTTGGACCCTGGTATGGATATATACTTGTCTATTGCCAGACTTTGAAGTTTCCTGCTTCTGCTTCCCATGATGAGCATCGTCGTATACGCCATCAGGCTAAGAACTATATCATACTCGAATATACTATGTATTGTCGAGGTGTAGATTGCATGCTTCACTGGTGCCTCACTCATAAAGAAGCGGAGATAGTTCTTAACTATTTCCATACTGGAGCATGTGGAAGTCATTTGT
This sequence comes from Picea engelmannii, assembly GCA_009831015.1. Classification (NCBI taxonomy): domain Eukaryota; kingdom Viridiplantae; phylum Streptophyta; class Pinopsida; order Pinales; family Pinaceae; genus Picea; species Picea engelmannii. Next base: position 20,702 of record ML803754.1, on the reverse strand, counting down.
CTAGGTTGGAAACAGCCCAAAAGATTCTACGAGCTAGTTACTTATGGCTGACACTAATCAAATATTGTATCGCATCAGTCAAGAAGTGCCACCCGTGTCAAATATTATCACGGAAGATGAGGGCACATCCCACTCCCATGTTTCTCGTCATCACCGTTGGCCCCTTCATCAAGTGGGGGATTGATTACACTACCTGCAACCCTCCTTTAGCAAGGGGGCACTGTTATATCATCATAGAAGTAGACTACTTCACCAAATGGGTCGAAGCTATGCCAACATTCAAAGATGATGGCAAGACTATCGCCCTCTTTTTGTTTAACCAGATTATAGCACGGTTTGGCGTCCCGAGAGAGATTTTCACTGACCATGGCAGTCACTTTTAGAATACAATGATGACCGAGTTAACATCAAATCTTGGTTTGAGGCAAGAACATTCATCACCCTACTACCCTCAAGCAAATGGTCCAGTGGAAGCTGTCAATAAATCTCTTAAGACCATCCTACAATGAACGATCAATTCGGCCAAGTCAAATTAGAATTTGATGTTATACTCGACATTGTGGGCCTACCGAACGTTTGTTAAGACTGCAACTAGTTTCTTGCCTTTTCAACTCGTTTACGGGCTAGAATCAGTCTTACCCATAGAATGCCAGATCCCATCTTTAAAGTTGGCAGTACAGTTATTGCCAGACACTTCACCGCTTGAAGAGAATTTATTATATCTCGAGCAGCTCAATGAGCAGCGTCGTGATGCGGCCTTAGCTAATGAAGATCTCCAAAAAAAAGTCAAGTGTCAGTATGATCAGTCCATTTGTCCTTGGATTTTCTCGGAAGGCGACCTTGTCCTGGTCTATGACCAAGATAAGGACCCCGGCCTGAGGGCAGACAAGTTCAAACCCATGTGGTTCGGACCTTTCATCATAAAAGAGGTTCTAAAAAAGGGCGCTTATCGTCTGGTAGACTTTGAGGGAAATGCTTTGGCAGAACCTAGAAATGGGCTCTACCTCAAGAAGTATTACTCATAGGTAGGTCACCTTGGGTAACTTTTTGTAACATATGTATAGTCTTTGTACTATTACTTTTTGGTTTCTTTTGGTTTTATGGACATGTCGTTTTTTATGTTATCTTTTTTCATTGTGGCAGATGTCAAGTGAATCAGAGATGTTTGTTGGATTCGCAAACAGCACTAGCCGGCACACTCGAAGGCTTTCCTCCGCGGCTTGGGTAATTTTTACACCTCAAGGCCAGTTACTATCTTCAGGAGGTATATGTTTAGGCAACACCACAAACAATGTCGTCAAATACAGGGCAGTTATTGAGTTGCTTCATGACGCTTTGTCACTTGGTATCTCTCACCTCTGGGTATTTTTAGATGCTCAGTTGGTTGTGTCTCAGTTAAATAGAGTCTACCGTGTCCATGATCCTACTTTACACCGATGATTCCTTAGGGTACGTCTCTTAGAACGAAGCTTTGATTATATTACATATTTTCATGTTCCTAGGAGATTAAATCAAGTCACAGATACTCTAGCTAATCAAATTTTAGATTGGCATCTCGCACACATGTAAGAAAGACACACACATGCACATGTAAATACATATTTTTTTTAAAGCAAATGTAATCCATAAGACATAAAAAAGACATAAAAATCCATACAAATAGTGCCCTAAAAAATATACAAATAGTTCCCTCGGCACGTGAAAAGTCCAGCCTAACTAAGGACGGGGCTTGTTGGCCCTGTTGTAATAGTCAACAGCATTTGCCAAATGCCAAAAAAGTTGGACCCACGTCCATGGTGCCCCCACTACATGAGGCTGAATAGATGGCAGCAGATCCTCGATCTCTTCCATGGGGACTGTGCGAGTGAGTGAGGTAAAGTTTCGCTCTACTCATCTCAAAACTCTCTCAGCCTCACCAGCTGGAGGTCCTCCTGTTGTTGTTGGTCCACCGGCTGAGGCTGGGGTGGCCTCTGGTCGAGGACGTCGCTTGTTCCTGGCATAGTTCGTTGGTCGCACTGGCCCCACATCTGCACATAATAGACACAGATCTGTCAGATACTCTAGTGTATATAAAAAAATGATATATATATAAAACAACATAAAAATTACATATATTTAACAAACAAAAAATGAATCAAACTTACACATCTCTCATCGCTGCTCTCCGGGAGGTACCGGTATCTCAGGATCTCTAGAGAAGTCAATCCCGGCATAGGGGTAGTCCTCTATGACTGGAATTTGTCGCGCCCACCAAGAAAAGAACTTGTCATCGAAGGCCTCAATGGTCCTCCCTCCCCCTTGTCGTGGCAACAACGCCACCCCTCTGCATAGTACGGGGTGAGAGGTCTTGTGCCCTCGTATAGTCTCTCTAGGACTGAAACTGGGCGCTCTCTCAAAGAAGAAATCACAAAGAATCGTCCCAAACCTGAAGTTCCTCTGATTCCACATTCGGCACTATGTTAATTACCTCTTCATACAATCTAGTAAGGTGGTTCTCCAGTCAAATATTTGTGTATTTAAGCACTGAAATGCACAATTCATGTGCTCACGGGAAGCCTGATGCAAAGACACAAACCCAGTAATCTGCCCAATGAGAAACACTATCACTTTTAGTGATAAGTTTGAGATCTTGTTTATCGGCACTTGCGAGCTCATTCTGTCAGTATCGGCGTCACAATGGATTCCAATCAACTCTGATATGTTGTGAGGCCCGGAGGGAAAGGTACAAAAATTTATTGGTTCCCCTCTCCTCGAGAGGCCAGTCAGAAAGTAGATATCCTCTGTCATTGGATCCAGCAACTGCCCCTCTAGCATAAAGGCCTCTGTGTCGGGATGCCAATAATCCACCAAGGTGTTAAGTATCCTAGGTTGTGCTCGCATGGAAGGACAATGGAAAAAATTTAACAAACCACATTGCAACAATGCAGCAAGATCATCAAGGTCCTCATCGACCAACACATCAATATCCCCATGCTCTCTTTTCCTCCAGTGAACATACATCCTGCAAATGGACAAAGTTCATGAGGGTTAACTCTTTTTCTTTTTTTTTTACAATAAATGGAAGGTCCACGCGGGTTGTAGTGCTCACAGTAGCGTGTACACTCGAGTTGTCATAAGGCAGCCCACGTGTACACTCGGGATTTCATAAGACAACCTGCGTGGACGTAGGGCCGACCTCTTAAAGGTCGACGCCCCCCCAAAAAATGAACTTAAATGCATAAAGAAAGAATTAAATTGCAAGAGGGGGTAGTGAGTACTTACTTGGTCCAAGAGGATAGTCGTTTCATCCACTGAACCTCCCAGAATCAACTCTTTTCACAAAGGGGTAGTTTTGGCTTTTAGTCAATTTCTCAATTAGTAATGGTGATAATGAGCTGCCAACTTCTATTTATAGACTTTTTGGCCTCTTTTTGTCAAGTTTTGGACCCTTTCGTCATTTTTTCTAAACTGAAAATCATTTAGTATGGTTCGGGAGTTTTCTTTGGATTCTCACGAGAAGTGTTCTTTGGGTATTGGGAAACTTTTTGGAGTTTTGGGTCGTTTTGAAGGTCCTTTGGTAAAAAGACATTTTTTCCAACTCGTTGCATTTAAAGATAGGATTCCACCTCCACTTTTTGCATCTTGTTGTCTTTTCTTCTTTGCCATAGGATCGATCCCACTAAGTTGCGACACAGAACCATCATTGTTGCTTTAGGAGTGTTGTAATTTAGTGGTAGATCCTACCTTAACATGGATGCCCTAGGTAGATTCTGGTTGCATTTTGGTGTCCATGTTGTCACTAACGACTATAGGCCCGGGAGTCCTTACTAGGTTTTCCTGATTATGAGTTTGAGCCTCATTTGCATGATTCCTTATCACTCTTGACCTCACCCTCGAGACTCCCAAAACTTAACAGGTCTTCTTTTAATCTCTTTTCAGACCCTCTAAACGTTAAAAGATTATCGAGCGATCTTGTTGACCTTCACGGTCGCTAAACTGAAATTTGAAGTCACGTTTGTCCGGCAGTAGTTTACCCATTTTTCGGTATGGATGGTCAACTGTACGAACAAAGGTATACTCTAGGAACCTCGGTTCTCTAGAAGAGTATTTTCATGTATAATTTTAACCCTTTTTCGGGCCTGAGGGACTAAATTTGCGAAAAAGGAACCCCCACGGAGTCCATAGTTAAGCTCTTTTAAGACTCCCTAAAATTGAAAATATCATCGAGTGACCTTATTCTTTCACACTCGTTAAAATGGTCCAAAAGAAAATTCCTGATGGAGTCCATAGTTAATCTTTTTTCAGACTCCTTAAAAATGAAAAAATTGTTGAGTGATCTTTTTTTTATCACACTCGATAAAATGGTTTTGAATAGATGTCTTTTCGGTGCTATTTTACCTCTTTTTCAAGCCGACTAGACTACCTTCGAAAAATGTACCCCAATGGAGTCTCCTTTTACATTTTTTCAGACTCTCTAAAAATGAAAAAACGTCGATCTTACCTTCTTTGGGCTTGTTAAACTTACATCGAATGACGTTATCATTGTGTCTTGTTAACCACATTTTCATTCCTACGTCTTTGGCCTAATGTCAGCAACATGTTTCTCTCAACTGAACCATATGAAGCATGCCTCATAATGCAAGCCTTGTAGCACTGTTCCCTTGCGTCTTGACACCTTGACCCCGGGAGGGATTTTTTCAAGTGTCCTTGCTCTAAACATCAGTCTTTTCCTTGCGCCTAGAACTAGTATGTTTGCGACACTCATTCCTCCTTTGTAACGTAGAATTATTTTATTCTTTTTCCACGATTATTAAAAAAGACAAAAAACAAATCAAATATACCCCAAAAAGAGGAAGGGAAAAGTATTTTCTTTTTATTGGCAGCACAATGAGTCGCCCTTGGACAAAGCACATCCTTCCGTTTGTTCGTCAAGCTCTGGGATTTAATATGACCTTAGGAATTTGTTCTCGCTACATAGAGTTGTTTCCTCCTCTGTTTGGTTATTCTTCCAAACATATGGAGAGTTTGTGTTGCCTCCTGCATCGTGAACTTATGGCAATGCCATGTTGCCCGAGTCTCATCATTTGTCGTGCTATTTTCCAAGGGAAGTTTTTACCAAGCCTGAGTCAGCCCCTCTGCAGTTTGTCTCTTACCCTCATGCCCAGCCATCCTGAAAGTCCAATCAAGTATTTGTTCGAAATCAATGAAGCCTTCATTCTGATCATCAAGACCCTCTAGTCCATGCCCGATGAGCCGTCAAAAACCTCTGGGTAGTGAAGTCGTACACTCATATTACACTCCTACCTGAGTTTTGAAGATTTTGAAGTTGATGCTCGAGCTCTAAAGACCTCATCTCCAGCCATCAGGCCTTATCATCTTCTAGAAGATGGATACTATACATGTATATCTTTTTTATTTCGAGATGTAGATCCGTTGTGTATTGCTTGCGGCTACACTTTATATAATTATATGACATGGATCTACAGTGTATTTGATTGGCAGCCATGATTTTATTTCATCCCAAGCATGGGTATGCCTGCCTTGGTGAGACAATTGTTATTTTGCATATGGAACCTCCTGAATTTTGGTCCCTGGGCTCCCTAGTTTGGTACGTTGATAAAGATTAATAATGTATTTCGGCCATCAAATGCTCTTCTGACCTCACACATTAGGGGGCATTTGTTATAACCCTATTTTTCACTAGACATGCTTACCTGGCATCAGGCCATCTCATATTTCTTCTTTGTCAAGCTAGTACTGAACAACTCTTCTTAAAAACACCATTTTTAAAGGCACACACGCCCTACTCCACTAAAGCCCACGTGTACATTCTAGCTAATCCACTATAGCTCGCGTGTACCTACAAAAGCACGACAAAATGGAAAGTGGATGATGGAACACACAGTTTTGGGTAAGTTAACTAAACCTTTCAACCATGCATGGGCAGTCACTCGACCAAATACCTAGCTCCTTCTAGCCTATAAAAGAAGGGGTAGGGGTTCCATTTGAAAGGAGGAAAATCATAGTAAAGAAACTCTACCCGAATTAGCATTCCCCTTGCCTCAACCTTTTGCAACTATTGTGTGAAGAGAAGCATATACAGAAGTAGTTGGAGCACAGTTGAAGAGGAGCCCGGGACTAGATTCGAGGAGTAGTGGCCGATCTCACTATTGTAAGGTATTCTCGTTAGATTAATAAAAGAAGTATTTTTCTCATCCCTCCATATGAGGTTTTCATTGTTTGAATATTGATTACATGTTGATTAAATCTCTAACCCATTAGTTCATAGATCAAATGCATGTGGAGTTCTTTGTTTGTCTTTTGTGAATGCAGGTCAGCATTGGGAGGAGAGTTGCAGTCGAAGAGCGACCAAGCGTGAAAAGGGATTGACATGAAACACGGAAAGTAAGGTACGACAACTTTATCTCTTTAACCTTGTATTTTCATATGAATAATGGGGTTTAGGCATGGGATGATGGTAGAAAGTAGAAAGCTTTAGGTCATTTCTACATGCATGATAAAACCCTTAGTGCTAGTCCGTAGGAGGGATTTCCCACCCACAACACAGATTCAATGCGATCATAAAGTTCGGCCACAAACTATGCGCAAGCAAGATACCCTTGGTGTGCCTTTTGTCACCATTGCTACCATTTCCATTGTTCTGTATCCATATATAGGACACCATAACGAAGCTTGGTTAAATCATCAGTAATTCCATGCAAAGAGAAATAATGTTCCATTTGGGTGACACAGCTTGTAGGATCTAATCCATTAAATTTGTTCACCTCAACTCTGGGAGGGCGGAGGTCTCGAGAAAAGTGGCTAGTATGAGAACCTTGGTAATGGGAAGAGTCATGGTCATACTGATAAGATGGTTGTTCAGAAGAGGAAGGGTTTTGGGAATGGCCTAAGAAGTGTTCTTTGAGGTCTTTGAGGCCTTTGAGGTCTTTGATGTGGGAACATTGTTCCTTGAGGATCTCAATAGATTAATTGATTCAGAAAAGGTTGGCACTAATAGTCTTGATGTATTCCTTGTTTTGGTGGGTGTCAGCAATCAAGGCATTGAGTTCTTGGGCTCGTGTGGTAGTCATTTGGACAAATGAGCAAGAAAATGGTATAGGGGAAACAAAATGGGTCTGGAAGGGTGGGTTGGACCACAAATAAGAAGGGTGTCAAATTATAGGTACCACTGCGATTAGGGAAAAAAGAGGGATCCAAAGGGATAGGAGCCAAATAAGGGTATCGGAGACAGGTCAGGTCCACAAAAATAATTGTGTTAAAAATGATAGGTATCACTAGAATCGAGGAAAAGAGAGGAACCCAGTGGGATAGGTCCCAAATAAGTGTCGATGGGGCCACTATACTCGTTTTTTTTTAACTCCTGTGGAGTTAATACTATGGCCTGAATAATACTGCAGTGACGAAATTCCCAAATGCTTAACAAGAAGAGATGTGTAGTAATTTAGCAACCAAAATGTAGAAGGCATAGTTGCACGACAGTAAATCTTGTTTTTTATGTTTTTTGTTTCCATCCGCAGGGATAGGATATTCAAAGTTTCTACAGACAAGGGTTTTCCATGTGCTATAGATCTCTGATATACGTGTGGGGTCCAAAAGTAGTACTCGTCCCGATATCTCAAGGAACCAACTAAGAATGCTAGATCATGCCCTTATCCGTACTACCCGACTACCCAGGTACTAGAGAGTATCTTCCCGAGTGTTGTTCTTGGTGGCACTATAGCAGTCAGGAAGTTGATTGATTTATCTATGGAGGGCTTCATGAGATCTAGGTCGATCTGTATACAGGTGTTGTTTGATGCACTACCACTCAAAGGGGTACCAACAAGGGTTACAAGGGTGGCCAAAAGATGTGTGCTTAAGTACCACTTATATTTCCTATGTGTATGACTCCCTGACCGCGGGTTTATGTGCGTAACGAAATATCTTTGTAGCTTTAATACGTCGGAATACGTCTCTACCCTAAAAAAAAATTTAACCCACAACTTTCTTCCGAGGAAGGTGCTATGATACCACTTGTAGTATTCCAGATATAAAATAGTATGCAGAACATAAATAATTTAGCTAGAAATGGAAGAGAAACAATGATATAACCAAACAAATACCAAAATAATACCAAAATAACACCAGAAATAGCACTTTGATTACTGATAGCAATGATCAATTGCCTCTTCGAGGGGGAAACTTCTAGTAAAGAAGAGCCCTATTACAATAATATCCAAGACCATATTTCTCATACCCTCTACTTCTATTTATATAAAATCTATCTATCCAAAAGAAAAATCTAGAGGAAGATCCTTCTAGAAGCGGAAGCTTCTATTAGGTCTTCTTACATTCAACTTATTCTTCCTTATTGTTAGGCCTTATTAATAGTGGCCTTTATTACATGGAATTATATTATTCTACCTACGTGAGGGGTTAGGGAGGTTAGGTACCTAACAGTCTCCTAGAGCATTTGCAAATCCATTCCATGGAGAAAATTTATTTTGGGATATGATCAGTGATAATTATAAGGATACTTGAATCTAGTTTGGATTTACAAGATATTAAGTGAAGATTCCCAACACTCTAACCACTTGTAATTTGGGCACAATTCAGTTAGCTACCAGAGGTATCAAGGACATACTCGTGACTACTATGGATGAAACACACATGACCCAATATAGGCTTGAGTCATCACAGGAAATTACAAAAACCCTTGGTGGAGTGCATTAGAAATAGTGATGCATGAGGAAGGGAGATTTGTCACTTATTTCCCTGGACCTCCATAAG
>ML803753.1:105014-136824 GCA_009831015.1 Picea engelmannii | reverse complement strand
TTTATTCTTCTCTTGTATGCATGTGAAGAAAGAGGTTTCAGATTCGGGTAGAAGGTCAAAAGTTAAGTCTTAAGGGTCATTTTCTGCGTATAAGTTTAGAGCCCTAGCTTATTAGTCCGTAGGGTAGAATACCCCACAACAAGCACTTCAATGGTTCACGGGGACTGTCCCCAAATTTATTTGTTCCCAGATTTACTGGTGGTTTATCATTTCCTTCCATACTTTGGTAATTAGAGTGAAAGTCTTTTCTAGGAAAGCCTTTTTCTGCATTTTGATAAGGAGTTGGCTAGTATTCCTTATTCCACTGGTTCATTCGATCTTGTTTCTTATCCTTCCAATCTTTGGAAAAATCTGCTCGTTGTTTGTACTGGTCGTAGCACATTCATGCTTTCCTGAATACTTCACTCAAGTACATGGGGTTGTCAAACTCAATTCTATCCTTGTACGACTGTGGTAGATAGCTTAAGAACCGTTGGATTTTTACCTTGTCCTCCCGGATATAAGGTACGAATCTTAGTAATTCCAGGAATTTGTTTATAAGATCCTCCATTGCCATCTGACCATGTTGTAACTCATAAAATTCTTTCATTTTCCTTTCATAGTAGCTTTCAGATAGGTATTGTTTCTTCAAATATTTCTTGAAGTCCGACCATTGCATCTTTTCTCTTTTAATCCCTTAGCCAACTTTAGATCTTGCCACCAGATGTTGGCCTTTCCTTTCATATTGTAAATGGCCATTCTGACCTTCATATTGTTGGAGTAATTGTATATTTGGAAATCATTTTTGATGTCTAATAACAATGCTTCAGCTTCCTCCCCTGTTATGGATTCTCCATCGAAGGTAGATGTTTTAATTTTCTTAAATTCTCCTTCAAGGTAGTCTACTTGTTTCCTTTTTTTGTCTATTTTTGTTTTTTCCTCAGGTGGAGGCGTACCCTCAGAGGAACTGTCTCCTTTTTCTTCTTCTAGCCCAGAGTTCTTGGAGGCCCTTTTGCTGACCTCTTCTTCATTGTTATTGTCCTTTGGGATTTTCTTTGTCACTATACTGTGCAACAGGACTTCATTTATCTCTTGTTGTTCATGTTGTGCTTTCGTCACTTTCTCGTTGTCGGCTTTGAAAGCCTGCAACTCAAATATAAGATTCCTCATTGTTTCCAGCACCTCCATAGGTAAGCTTCTGTCACTGTTCTATCTTGGATCTATGGGAAGTCTCTGCTCCAGTTTTCCTTCAATTCTGATTTCTGCATCATCCTGAGCTGCCATAATTAACACAAAATAGAAAGGGTTTTATGTTTGTAACAATAAAGGTTTTATTAGTTTTAAATGAACAAAATTATATGATTAAGTTATTCATATGGCCCTGTTCAAGGTCTAAGTGTTGTAACCTTCTTCTCTGATACCATATGTAATGTTTCCCTAGAGGTCATAAAAAAAAAAAAAATCTTTTCTCTTAAGGGCACTTAAACTTATTTTTATTTATTAAGATCCATATCAAACTTCTCTTTCTACTTAGTAAGGTTAATTAAGGGACTATACCTAACATAACCACAAGGGTGGTGGATATATTTGGACTCAATCAAGGATCTACTTGCAACTACAAGGTAGATCACATTGATTCTGTGTATAAACTATACTACCAGCCTCCACGAGGACTAATTACATTTATATATGATTGTGAATATGCTACCATAATATAATCAAACTTTTGTCCTCACCAAATTATTTACGCTCATAGGTATGTCACCATAACTTATACCCCATTCGCACAAGTAACACTTACCATGGATATCTACGTATGATCAGCTTTAAATCCTGAGGTGATAGAACGATTTCCTTGGAAATAGAGACAGATGCTAATTAAATGTATTTTGATTTGTGCGATAGTTCTCCCATGTGAGATTTATGATCTATAATGTGTTATCTAAGGTTAGTTATCCTTGTCAAATACTTATGCCTCACAGTTATTTCTATTTGAACCAACTCTGGCATAGGTTTGTCTTTTCGTTAACCGAATTCGATGGTCGCGAGGGAACCCTAACCAGAAATGAAGGTAAGGATTAATATGAGAAAATGTGGGCGGTCTTTCATCACGAGTACTCCATGGATATGATTCATATACTCTCGGATACGATTTTAAAGGATTTAATGGCTATCGTCCAATATAATTAAGGTGTTCTGAATGCATTTCCTTTGACACTATCGTGTTCTTAAAGTGCCCCACCAGAGGTCCTCCACCTTGCCCTAACTATGAAAATTGGGTGCAGGCTCTCATCAGACAACTATGTGACTTGTTGATGGTTATCCCAAGACTACCAATCCATTTTTTGATTTTGGCTCTGTGTTCCCTATGAAAAATTCTCGCGGTTACTCCTGGTTATTAATCTTTTCTCGTGTATCTCTATTTTGGCAATGCCTCTGTATATTTACATTTTGAAGTTGGCTCTGTACATAAATCCATTGGAGTGAGAAGATTTCCATCCTAGAGTTCATTTACTCAGTGAACCCATCGACCATTGTCCGTCTTTCAGGTAAGTTTTAACAGAGTAGAGTGTTCAACATTTTATTACAGTGAGGGTTATCTCACTCTATTGTTCTTTTTGAGTTTAAGTATGTTACCCCTTATTGTTAATCCTTACTATTCTATGGGTTTAGTTCCTGTATTGAAGTCATCTCAACTATTTTCTCATCCCTATTTTCCCAAAAATCGCGGCACTCTGACTATTCGTTCTTTTCCCCGAGAAATATCAGTTAAATCATCAGGAAAAAGAAAAGGGTACGTAGTATTCCCTAAGCCATAAATCATTATTCCTCCTTAGTCTTACCCCCTAGATATACGTCGTGTTCCAGCATTGAATGTCTAGGAAAATTCGTTCAATTTATTTTTTCTTTAAAGAAAAAACTGTGTGTGTCCCTCTAAGTTACTTCTTGTCTTTCCTTGCGCTGGGTGTGTTTCTTTGTCTGTACTCTTACCTAGTTTCCTGTAATCTGCAAGGTGAACCATCGGGGTCTGGTTATAAAAAATATTTACATTGATTATTTGATCCCTCATTATTTTCTGTGAATTCGATCCTGGACAGGCTTAAAACAAGTCTTTGGCACAGTTCGACTTGTATTGTTTATGTGTTAAGGAAAAACTAACACTGTCGGTTACTTTGATTGATTTCATTGGTTACTGTATTGTCTCTATTTTTCTTATTTATCTTCTCTTTTGTTTAAAGGATTGGTATAAGTCACTAATGATGGGCCTTGTCGATGCAAGGTACCCATCAAGGGTTTACTGCAATGTCCTTCCTCAGCCGACCGTCTATCAGATAACATTCGATAGGGCAAGGACCTGAGCTTGTGCATCAAAAGATGAGTGTCTCTCTAGAAAATTAAATTGTTGTTCAACAGTTGTCCATTCTATTAATGTTTCATTACCTCACTTTCATTTACAAAAGAATAATAATTTCTGGTATGTTTTGCAGAGATTTGGTTTGCACAAACTCCAGATGCCCACCCTTGTTCTTGGCAAAAAAGGTACTCGGGTTCTGAGCCCATCTCTTCTCGACTTTGACTCTACAGGTTCTAGGAAGTGGAGGTTGTGGCTCCACCCAATTTTCCATTCCAAAATGGTTCTATTTTGTCTTAAGTATTATAAGGATTCCATGTTCAATTTTTTTTTTTTCAACAACTATGTAATAATTTTATGGATAATGAACTAATAGTCCTTGTCGTCTATACTCGAAATGGTGTAGTAACTCATAGCGATTTTTATCTCTAGCTTTTCATGTACCACATATGGCTAATAAGTTTATTGCAATCAAGATGTTTCGACTGACATGTATTCAATCTATTTTCTCTGGCAATAATAATAATTACCATAATTTCGGTATGGTCACACAGTCTTGATTACTTCCCTATTTACTGTATTCGAATTCTATTGCAAAGAAAAGGAATTGTTGTTGTGACTAATACTAGGGTAAAAGAAACTCAACTCGCATTGTTTCTATGAATGCATTAAAATTTCTCTAATATCTACTTTGGAATAAATCTATTGTAATCCATTCTAGCATTTCTTTTATATGATTGCATCTATAAGTGTGTCATAATAGTCTATCCCGGGCATAATATAGAGACAACTCAAATACTTATACATTATATTGTAGACATTTCAAATCTCAAATTTTATTCTGTGGAGTCCACACGGATTACCAACAATAATTAGGCCTGTCTCTTTTGTTAAAGATATAATTATTACGTGGAATACTAGTTTTGGTACTAGTTTCGATTCTAGCCTACGTGGAAAAGGAGGTCTCGAAAAGAATGATCTTAAGACTTTACCTATAGAAAATAACAAGGCCTCATATCTAGAATTAGTTCTCACAAGCATTTACACATAGGCAGTTCTACAAGGGTTTTCGATGCACTGAGATTTATCCTATTGTTACGCTCATAAGCTAGTACTCTAAGTTTCCCTTTTTTTTTTTAGGTCATTACTCTCAGAAATTAACAAAGAATAATTATTTAATTATGTCTTAACCATTAAATATAAGATCTAGAGTTTGTTCAGAATCAATCTAACAGTAAGATTCATTCTGAATTGGGTTTAAGGGAATTATGTCAATATTTATTCTTCGTTTGATCGAACAGATTTCCCAGTTGTTATATCAATTCAGAAATAATATATGCACCATATCAACATTTTAATCATTTAAACAGAGATGAAAATAATTCAATTCTGAATCAATATATGTACCATATCAACGTTTTAATCATTTCAATAGATATGGAAATAATTCAATTCTGAATCAATATATGTACCATATCATCGATTTAATCATTTAAACAGAGATGTAAAATAACTAGATTCAAAATTAACACCTGCATTACATCAGATATATAAAAATCTAAATAGAGAAGGGGCAGATTTACATATCTGAACTAGTTTATAGGGAAGACAAACGGAACAACCACATTCCTCCCAACCATAGGACAAGGCAACCAAATCACTTGCCCAGTCCACCCCCTAGCCTGACCATGAGTCCATGAGGGCTAACTCGGAAACTCCTCCTCAACAATGTCCTTCAGTTTCAACGAACTCCTCTTGCCTCACACTCAATAAGTAGTGTTCATAACAACAAGAATACAATAGTCTCTTCTTCCCATCATACTAGGTAGCGTCCTGCCTCCTCACATATGCTATTTATCAAAACAATATTTTTGCCTAGGTATTTTTCCCTCCCTTGGGAATTTTCAGAGATTTCTAAATCCTTGATTTTCAGGGGCTGCCAATGGTTAAATCTCTGATTTTCCACTTGTAACAATCAGTCCAGAGGTAGTTCCAACACATTCCCCACTCATGGAGACATGGTCAACGGAATTTAACATGGTTGTTCCATTTGTCCTCCTACAATAATTAAAACAATATTTTGTTTACATACAAGTGTCATGGTCAAATAGTTAGTTGGGTCAAATTAGGTCTCTTCCTAACAATCATAATAATTAATTACAATTTATCAAATTTGAAATTCGAAATTGCCATAAGTGGAAAAAAAATTCCAAATTCGAGTTTACCAAAAACGGAATAATTTTCTAACAATTTTCAAATTTCAAAATTAATTTATTTGGGGATGTCACATCCTTCCCCCCTTCAAATAAGACATTGTCCTTAGTGTTTATTCCTTTCTTGGAACATGATTGGATGATATTTCTACAAATCTCCCTCCTACTCCCAAGTGGCCTCCTCAGGACTAATGTGCTTCCATTGCACCTTTACCTGAGCGACAGCTCTGTTCCGAAGTGTTATTTCTCTCCAGTCTAGAATGCGGAGAGGTTTCACCTGGAAATCACCTTCTGGTTCCACCTGCACCATATTCCAATCGATCAGGTGAGTAGGATCATGAACATAATTTTTCAACAAAGAAACATGAAATACGTTATGAATTTTTAGATTAGCTGGAAGTGCAAGTTGGTATGCTACGGGTCCAATTCAAGCTAGTATCTCAAAGGGCCCACAAAACCTGGGTGACAACTTGGCACAGTTCCTGAGTTTTAGTGAACTCTTTTGGGCTTTGAATTTTAAGTAAACATGATCTCCCACTTGAAACTCCAAGTGTCTTCTCTTCTTGTCTACATAAATTTTTTGTCTATCCTATGCCACTTTCAAGTTCTGTTGTACATGTCTTACTGTACTTTCCATTTCTTTTATCATCTCCGGTCCCACCATAAGTCTATCAACCGGGTTGTCTCAACTAATTGGAGTCGTACACTTTTTGTCGTATAGTACCTCGAAGGGGCTCAACTTAGCCGACGTTTGGTAGCCATTGTTATATGAAAATTCTGCTAGGTGTAGGTAGTCTTCCCACACGCTCAKTTTTGTTCTTACGTACATGCGGAGCATATCTTCTATGATTTGATTTGTACTTTCRGTCTACCCATTCGTTTGTGGATGATAACTCGTACTGAAATTCAAATTAGTATTTATCCCTACAAACAATTATTTCCAAAAAGCGGATGTGAATTTTACGTCTCTATCCGAAATCACCATTTTAGGAATACCATGYAGTCTAAAGATTTCTTTCATAAATATTTCAGCGATATTTGCATCTTTAAAAGTAGACTTTAYATAGATAAAGTGTACAKACTTACTGACTTTATCGATTACAACCATAATAGAGTCATTATGTTTCTGAGTTTTAGGCAAACCTGTAATAAAGTCCAGTGATATGGTCTCCCATTTTCATTCTGGTACTAGCAATGGCTGTAATAGGTCRGCTAGATGTTGGTGTTCGGCCTTATCTTGCTGACAATCCTGGCACCTAGACAAGTATTCTRTTGTTTCACCCTTCGTATTGGGCCAGTAAAATAGTTTTCTAAGTGTTGCTATCGTCTTCTGGTATCCTAGATGGMTAGAATACGATTTCTTATGTACTTCATCCAGGATTGTTATTTTTAACTCTATTGAATATGGTATGTAAAGTATGTCTCTAATCGTAAAAGTCCAATTTTGTCTATACTCAGATCTGGTTTATCTGAGTTTGCGGTACTATTTTGTAATTATTCCATTATCGTAGTGTAACTTTGGTCGTTAATGCTTGTTGTCCTTATTCTTTGTTCCAAATCACTTTTTGCTCTATTGACATTTATCTCAAATAACCCATGGACTCTTCTACTTAAGGCATCTGCTACCTTATTTTCCTTACCCTTGATATGTCTTACCTCAAAGTCGAATTCACTCAAAAAGGCTAGCCATCGTGCTTTCCTTACATTAAGATCTGGCTAGATAAATAGATATTTCACACTGCTATTATCCGTCAATAATAGAAAACTTATGCCCATTATGTAGTTCCGCCACATTTTTAAGGCATGAATTACTGCTGCCAACTCTAAATCATGGGTGGCGTAGTTTCGCTCGTGCTCCTTTAATTTTCGGGATTCATAACAAATAATGTGTTCGTCTTGGGTTAGGACACCACCTAACTCTTCTTTACTCGCATCAACATGGACAATAAAGTCTTTATCTAGGTCTTCTTCCTTCAATATGGGTGCGGTTGTCAATAATTCCGTCAACTTGTTAAAACTGTCTTGACATTTCTGTGACCAATTAAATTTGGTCCCTTTCTTTTGTAATGACTTGATGGGGTAAGATATTTTGGAAAACCCCTCTATAAAACTGCGATAATATTTGGTGATTCCCATGAATAACCAGATATCCACTACATCCTTAGGTATCGTCCATTCCATGATGGCTTTTATTTTCTCAGGGTCAACTGCAATGCCTTTTGCAGAAATTACATGTCCTAGGTATTGTATTTTCTTTTGATAAAAATCACACTTATCAAATTTGGTGTACAGTTTGTGTTTCCTCAAAGTTTGCAGGACTATTCTTAAGTGTTCTTCATGTTCTTCCTATGTTTTAGAATAGACCAGAATATCGTCGATAAATACTAGTACGAACTTGTCCAAGTATTGGTTGAAGATAATGTTGATCAAACACATAAATGTGGCTAGTGTGTTAGTGAGTCAGAAAGGTATGACTACAAATTCATAGTGTCCATATCGTGCTTGAAAATTTGTTTTGCTTATGTCCTCATCTTTTATTCTAACTTGATGATAACCAGATCGTAAGTCCAACTTTGAAAATATCTTGGCCCCACCTACTTGATCGAACAAATCATTTATCCTAGGTAAGGGGTACTTGTTCTTAATAGTCATTTTGTTCAATTGTCTATAATCAATACATAGTATTAGATTATTGTCTTTCTTTTTCACAAAGAAGACTGGTGCTCCCCATGGTGAAACACTCAGTCTAATATACTCTTTGTCCAACAATTCCTGCAGTTGTATTTTTAATTCTGTCAATTCTGGTAAACTCATTCGGTAAGGTGTTTTCGAGATAGGGGTTGATCCAGGTAGCAAGTCTATAGATAAGTCTATTTCTCTTCAAGGAGATAATTCAGGTATCTCATCAACAAACATGTCTTTGAATTCACATAGCACAGAAGAGTCTTCTAAGTTGGGATTATTTTCTTTTCCTAACAGATTCGTTATCTGGATGGCGTAAACTTGACATCCATTTCTCATGCATTTCTTGAATTGCATTGTTGTGACTTGTCTAACTGATACTAGTTTTGGTATACCTTGGGTTGTTCTAGTAGTATCATAATCGTCTTTATAATTAAGTGTCTTTGTGTAACAATCTAGAACTGATTTGTTCTTTTCCAACCAATCCATTCCAATAATCACATCATAAGATCCTAGTGGCAGAATATTCAGATTTGTTTTTATGTTTTTACCATCTAAACTGAATTCAAAATCAGAAATAAAATCAACCACTTTCCTTTTTGTTCCCGTTGCTAATTGTACCAGCCATGATTTTGCGTGTTTCATATTCTTGAGTTTATTTGACTCTACTACACCAGGAGTGATATAACTTAATGTATCCCTGGGATCAATTAAAACAAAATTCCAGTGTTATTAATTTTACCTTCGATTTCCACCACAGAGGACTGGTGGTCAGCTTGTCGACCCTCTATGGATGCATTTATTTGGTGCAAGATTCTACCCACATCACCCACTGTCGAGGCTTCCTGCAAATTATGAATGACAGGTATGTTTGTTATATTTATACGTGGATAGTTCCTCCTCAGATGAAGTTCTCCACATTCCCAGCACTTCAATGGTTCACAAGGACCGTCCCCAAATTTATTTGTTCCCAGATTTTATGGTGGATTACCATCGCCTTGCATACTTTGGTAATTGGAGTGAAAGTATTTTCTAGGAAATCCTTTTGTTGCATTATGATAAGGAGCTGGCTAGTATCCCTTCTTCCACTAGTTCATTTGATCTTGTTTCTTATCCTTCCAAGCTTTGGGAAAATTTTCCCGTTGTTTGTACTGGTCGTAGCATATTCGTGCTTTCCTGAATACTTCACTCAAGGACTTGGAGTTGTCAAACTCAATTCTGTCCCTGTAGGACTGTGGTAGAAAGCTTAAGAACCACTGGATTTTTACCTTGTCCTCCCGTATATAAGGTACGAATCTTAGTAATTCCAGGAATTTGTTTATAAGCTCCTCCATTGCCATCTGACGAAGTCCTAACTCATAAAATTCTTTCATTTTCCTTTCATAGTAGATTTCAGATAGGTATTGTTTCTTGAAATATTTCTTGAAGTTCAACCATTCCATCTGTTTCTCTTTTAAGCCCTTAGCCAACTTTAGATCTTGCCACCACATGTTGGCCTTTCCTTTCATATTGTAAATGGCCATTCTGACCTTCAAATTGCTATAGCAATTATATATCTGGAAATAATTTTTGATGTCTAATAACGATGCTTCAACTTCCTCCCCTGTTCTGGATTCTCCATAGAAGGTAGCTGATTTAATTTTCCTAAATTCTCCTTCAAGGTGGTCTACTTGTTTCCTTTTTCTGTCTGTTTTTGTTTTGTCCTCGGCTGAAGGTGTACCCTCATACGAACTGTCTCCTTTTTCTTCTTCTGGCCCAGAGTTCTTAGAGGCCCTTTTTCTGACCTCTTCTTCATTGTTATCGTCCTTTGGGATTTTCTTTGTCACTATACTGTGCAGAAGGACCTCATTTATCTCTTGTTGTTCCTGCTATGATTTCTTCAGTTTCCCATTGTCAACTTTGAAAACCTACAGCTCAACAATAAGATTCCTCATTGTTTCCAGCACCTCTGTAGGTGATATTCTGTCATTGTTCTATGTTGGATCTCCAAGAGGTCTTTGCTCCGAATTTCCTTCAATTCTGATTTCTGCATCATCCTGAGCTGCCATAATTAACACAAAACAGAAAGGGTTTTCTGTTTGTAACAACAAATTTTTTATTAGTTTTACATGAACATAATTATATGCTTAAGTAATTCAGATGGCTCTATTCAAGGTCCAAGTGTTGTAACCTTCTTCTCTGATACCATATGTAATGTTTCCCTAAATGTCGTAAAAAAAAAAATCTCTTAAGGGCACTTAAGCTTCGTTTTCTTTGTTACGATCTGTATCAAACTTCTCTTGCTACTTAGTAAGGTGAATTAAGGGACTATACCAAAAATACCCACAAGGGTGGTGGATATCTTTGGACTCAATCAAGGATCTACTTGAAATTACAAGGTAGATCAGATTGATGCTTCGTATAAACTATACTACCAGCCTCCACAAGGACTAATTACATTTATATATGAATGTGAATATGATACCATAATATAATCAAAATTCTGTCCTCACCAAATTATTTACGCTCATAGGTATGTCACCATAACTTATACCCCAATCGTGCAAGTAATACTTACCATGGGTATCTATGTATGATCAGCTTTGAATCCTGAGGTGATACAACGATTTCCTCGAAAATAGGGATAGATGCTAATTAAATGTATTTCGATTTGTGAAACATTTCTCCCATGCAATCTTTATGATTTGTAAGGTGTTCTCTAAGGTTAGTTATCCCTATCAAATACTTATGCCTCAGAGTCAGTTCTATCTGAACCAACTCTAGCATAGGGTTTTGTTTTCGTTAATCGAATTCGATGGTCACAAGGGAAACCTAACCAGAACCAAAGGTAAGGATTAATATGAGAAAATATGGGTGGTCTGTGATCACGAGTACTCCATGGATATGAGGCATCTACTCTGGGGTATGATTGTAAAGGATTTAATGTCTACCCTCCAAGATAATTAAGGTGTTCTGAACGCATTTCCTTTGACACTATCGCATGATTAAAGTTCCCCACTGGAGGTCCACCACCTTTCCCTAACTACAAAAATTAGGTACATGCTCTCATTGGATAGCTATGTGACTAGCCGACTGTTATCCCAAGACTACCAATCCATTTTTTATTTTGGCTCTGTGTTCCATGTGAAAACGTCTCGTGGTTACTCCTAGTTATTAATCTTTTCTCTTGTATCTCTATTTTGGAAATGCCTCTGTATATTTCCATTTTGACACTGGATCTGTAAATAAATCTGTTGGAGCGAGAAGACTATCGTCCTGGAGGTCATTTACTTAGTGAACCCGTCGACCATTGTCTGTCTTCCGAGTAATTTTTAACATTGTAGAGTGTTCAACAGTTTATTACAGTGAGGTTTATCTCACTGTGTTGTTCTTTTTGAGTTTAAGTACATTACCCCTTATCATTAATGCTTACTATGCTATGGGTTTAGTTCCTATATTGAATTCATGTGGACTATCTGCTCATCCCTGGTTTCCCAAAAATCGCGGCACTCTGACAATTCGTTCTTTTCCCCAAGAAATACCAGTTAAATCGTCGGGAAAAAGAAAAGGGTACTTAGGTATTCCCTCAGCCCTAAATCGTTATTCATCCTTAGTCTTACCCCATGGCTATACGTCATGGTCCAACATTGAATGTTAGGAAAATTCGTTCGATTTATTTTTTCTTTAAAGAAAAAACCATGTGTGTCCCTCTAAGTTACTTCTCATTTTTCCTTGCGATGGGCGTGTTTCTCTATTGGTACTCTTACCCAGTTTCCTGTAAGCTGCAAGGTGAACCCTCGAGCTCTAGTTATAACAATTTTTTACATTGATTACTTGAACCCTTGTTATTTTCTGTGAATTTGATCTTGGACAAGTTTAAAACAAGTCTTTGGCACAAATCGACTTGTATTTTTTATGTGTTAATGAAAAACTAACACTGTCAGTTACTTTGTTTGATTTCATTGGTTACTGTATTGTCTCTGTTTTTATTATTTATCTTCATTTTTTTTTAAAGTATTGGTATAAGTCACTAATGATGGGCCTTGTTTATGCGAGGTACCTATCAGGGGTTTACTGCACTCTCCTTCCTTGATTGGTCGTCTAACAGATAGAATTCGATGGGGTAAGGACCTGAGATTGTGCATCAAAAGATGCGTGTCTCTCTGGAAAATTAAACTATTGGTCAACATTTGTCCATTCTATTAATGGCTCGTTACCTCACTTTCATTTACAAGATATTAATAATTTACGGTATGTTTTGTAGAGCTTTGGTTTGTGCAAATTCCAAAATCCCACCCATGTTCTTTTCGAAAAGGGTACTCGGGTTCCGAGCCCATCTCTTCTCGACTTTAACTCTACAGGTTCTAGGAAGTGGAGGTCGTGGCTCCACCCAGTTTTCCATTACAAAATCATTATGTTTCGCCTTCAGTATTATAAGGATTCCATGTTCAATTTTTTTGTTTTAAACAACTATGTAATAATTTTCTGGATAATGAACTATAGTCCTTGTCATATATACTCGGAATGGCGTAGTAACTCACAGCGAATTTTATCTCTAGATTTTTGAGTACCACATATGGCTAAGAAGTTTATTGCAATCAAGACGTTTCGAATGACATGTATTCAATCTGTTTGTTCCAGCAATAATGATAATTAACAGAATTTTTACTATGGTCACAGAGTCTTGATTACTTCCCTATTTACTGTATTCGACTTCTATTGCAAAGAAAAGGAGTTGTTGTTGTGACTAAGACTAGGGTAAAATAAACTCAACTCGCATTGTTTCTATGAATGCATTAAAATTTCTCAAATATCTATTTCGGAATAAATCTATTGTAATCCATTCTAGCATTTCTTTTATATGCTTGCTTCTATAAGTCTGTCAGAATAGTCTATCCTGGACATAATATAAGGACAAATCAAATACTTATACATTCTGTTGTAGACATTTCAAATCTCAGATTTTCTTTTGTGGTGTCCACGTGGATTAACAATAGTAATTATGCCTGTCTCTTTTGTTAAGGATATAATTATCGCGTGGAATACTAGTTTTGGTACTAGTTTCGATTCTAGCCTGCGTGGAAAAGGAGGTCTCAAAAAGAATTATCTTAAGAATTTACCTATAGAAAATACCAAGGCCTCGTATCTAGACTTAGTTCTCACAGGCATTTACACATAGACAGTTTTGCAAGGGTTTTCGATGCACTGAGATTTATCCTACTATTACGCTCATAAGGTAGTACTCTAAGTTTGCCTTCTTTTTTTTTTGGAGGTGATTACTCTCATAAATTAACCAAGCATAATTATTTAAGTATGTCTTAACCATTAAAGATAAGATCTAGAGCTTGATCAGAATCAATCTAACCATAAGAGTCATTCTGAATTGGGTTTAAGGGAATTCTGTCGATATTTATGCTTCGTTTTCTCGAACATATTTCCCAGTTGTTATATCAATTCATAAATAATATATGCACCATATCAATGTTTTAATCATTTAAATAGAGATGGAAATAATTCAATTCTGAATCAATATATGTACCATATCAACGTTTTAATCATTTAAACAGAGATGGAAATAATTCAATTCTGAATCAATATATGTACCATATTAGTGATTTAATCATTTAAACAGAGATGGAAAATAATTATATTCATAATTAACACCTCCACTACATCAGATATATAAAAATCTAAATAGAGAAGGGGCAAATTTACATATCTGAACTAGTTTACAGGGAAGACAAAGGGAACAACCACGTTCCTCCCAACTGTAAGACAAGGCAACCAAATCACTTGCCCAGTCCACCCCCTAGCCTGACCATGAGTCCATGAGGGCTAACTCGAAAAATTGTCCTCAACAGTTTCCTTTAGTTTCAACAGACTCCTCTTTCCTCACACTCAATCAGTAGTGTTCATAACAACAAGAATACAATAGTCTCTTCTTCCCATCATACTAGGTAGTGTCCTGCCTCCTCACATAGGTTATTTATCATTTAACAATATTTTTGCCTAGGTATTTTTCCCTCCCTTAGGAATTTTCACATCTTTCTAAATCCATGATTTTTAGGGGCTACCAATGGCCAAATATCTGATTTTCCACTTGTAAAAATCAACCCAGAGGTAGTTCCAACATGTTCCCCACTCATGGAGTCATGGTCAACTGAATTTAACATGGTTGTTCCATTTGTCCTCCTGCAATAATTAAAAAAATATTTTGTTTACATACAAGTGTCATGATCAAATAGTTAGTTGGGTCAAATCAGGTCTCCTCCCAACAGTCATAATAATTAATTACAACTTTTTCAAATTTGAAATTCGAAATTGACATGAATGGAAAAAGTTTTCCAAATTCGAATTTACCAAAAATAGAATAATTTTCTAACAATTTTCAAATTTCAAAATTAGTTTTTGGGGAGATGTCACATGAAATGAGCTTTTGAGGACCAAGGTTATTCATACAGATTGATTCTCGATTACGAGAATCATTTCTAGAGAATAAATCTTCTCCTTTTGGTGGTAGATCTATTATTCTTGTGGGTGACCTTGGTCAACTTCCTCCTATCAGAGATAAGGATTTGTATGGAGGTAATACAGTGGGGAAAGTCTTATGGAAAAAAATCAATACCATTGTCACCTTGGATACAATATTTTGATGGCAAGGAAATGATCTGAAACAATATTATTTTCATAGACTCTTAATGAACATAAGAAATGCAAAATCCCTTTTTGATGATTGAGAATTTCTTATGTCATGGTTGATATGAATTTTCCTCTTCAAGAGAGGAGTTTATTTAATTCATCACTTCACTTGTTCCCAACAAATATTTTGGTGAAATTGCATAATAGGCAGATGTTGAAATCATGAAATTCTCCAATTGCACGATGTGTTGCTAAGAATACATGACAAACATAAATTATTGGTGTTAATTATGATCAATTGGAATGTAAATTTATCTTATTCCTCGGAGAATGTGTCATGTTGACATGTAAATTATATGTTCAAGTTGGCTTAGTAAATGGTTCTCTTGGTTACATTGATAATATATTCTATATGTCTGGCTCAAAGCCTCCTCAACTTCCAATGTACACAACTGTTCTTTTTAATAAGTACATTGGTGTTCTATTTGACCCAATTAATCCAACTATTGTACCAATCACACCAATTGTAAGAGGAAATCGTAAACAATTTCCTCTGAAGATGGCATGGGCCCTTACTATTCATAAATCACAGGGGTTGACTTTAAAATGTGCAACAATTGATATTGGAATCAAAGAGAAACAAGGGTTGACCTTCACATCTATATCAAGAGTCAAATCAATAGATGGATTATAGATATCACCACCTTTCTGACGCAGTCGGCCCTTAGGGCACAGCCGTTCCAACCAGGACCTTCCTTTACTCAAGCCCGAAGAGTTAAATTACTCTTCAACCCCCTGTCAGGAGTTCTCAATACCCACAGACTTCCTTCGTGACCTCCACTTCTTCAATTCGGGAGATCAGACCTCGCGATATCGCGAGTCCTGAATTCACGGAATCGGGTCTCACCAATCCCCAAATCCCGATGATCACTCGTCCACGGTATTGTTACCCCTTATTGGGAATTTACCCGTCGGGAAATCAGTATATACGAGGTCACGGATTTCTCACCCCGCAAATCCCCGATTCCCGATTGCGATGGAACCTTAGTACCCTTTATCCCTAGCCGGCTCCTCTTGCATGTGACCTATGACCGCGAGACCACGTCCCTCACCCTTATCAGGATTTCGGAATTCGCGAGTTCGAACAGCGTAGAACTCACACCTTTGGGATCTCCGATCCCCGACTTCCGATGCCACCTGTCCTTTGCTCCCTGATGCCTAGACCTCGCACTCCCATAGTGATCTCACGCCATGTGTCCACGCAATGATCAACGGCTCCAGTTACATCGGGAAATCGCTAATCACGATTTCAGCAGGCACAAAACTCCTGTTTCCACAAACCCCGATGAGCCAAATCCCAATGGCTCTTGGGATCCTCCTCGGCACACTTAGATTTAACCCGTGTGCATCTCCTCGAGATCTAACGGATGGCAGAATTTCACAAGGCTCCTCTGCGAACCTTGACCGTCAACTCCTCCTCCTCAAGGATTTCTTAAAATAACTAAGTGGTTCCTCTCGAGCGTGCCTTCCACACCTACACTAAATTCTTCCTTGAAATGTTTTGTGGCGCACTTCCTGTGCTCTTCTTTTGACGATACCCACAAAGGTTCTAAACCTCCTGATCTTCTCTTCGACTCTGATTCTTCAGAGAAACCTGTGCATAACCCTTGCACTCACTATTCAACCACCTCTAGTGTTGAATACTTCAGACTCTGTGCAGCTAATACAACAACAGCCTCTATCTTCCCTTGCTCAGGTTAACACCTGAGACTTCTAGATAAATGAGAATAAGTGTTTAACTATCGAGCCTTCATCAATTCACTCTTTGCGGATGAATTCAACTGCACTCTATGCAAGAATCTCCTGGCTCAGATAGAGAAACAATTGGAACTTATTCTCTTCTCTCTCATACTTCAGTTAAAAACCTGAAATCACATGCACAACATATTCAAAGAAAATGCATACAAGAAACAAAAACATTCATGAGCACAACATCAACATATACAGAGAACCAACACCAGCCATGAAATTGAATCAAAGACTCTCTTCTATTAATTCAAATATTTACATGGATGTTCTTCATACAATTCTCTGCTTTCTCTTCTCTCCTGAATGTTGGCTTCTGAATAATGTTACAATACACAAGTGAGGGTGTCTATATCGGTTTTCCCTCCTTCTATCTAAAAATTGTCTAATCTGGAAAAATAAAATCCTATCTACCTGCATTAAATCTATTAAATGTCTCATCTACCTAAGGAAGAGAGCTTAAAGGCTCAAGGTCCATTATAATATACAAAGGCACTTCCCATAAATGGTTCATTTATACATTGGCACATCATCTTAAATGAAAATTCAAAAACTTTCTGCTGGCTCGCTTGTCTTGGGCGATGCTCCTTGATGAGTTGGCGATGCTCCTGCATCATACTCCTCGGCTTGAAAACTTTCATGGACTCCTATCCATGAGCTCCTGCACGGTCTGTCCATGCTTCTGTATCATTTCTTCGCTCTCCCAGCTGGCATATTCCACTGGGTGGTTCTTCCATTTGACCAGGTACTCAAAGTATTGCTTTCGCCTGGTCCTCTTACCCACTCTTTTGTCCAGTATGCACTCCATATGTGGCTTCTCTGCTACTGGTAATTGTTTCATCCACTGGATCACTGGTTCCTCGGTTCCAGCCTCTGCTTTTCCAGCCCTGTATGGGTATAATTCCAAAACATTAAATATCGGAGATATCCCAATGCCATCCGGAAACTCAATTTCATAAGCGTTCTCTCCAAATTTCTTCAGGACCTTACATGGCCCAATCTTTTTCATCTTTAGCTTGTTATATGTTCCCCTTGGGAATCTTTCCTTCCTCAGATGTGCTAGAACAAGATCCCCAACTTCGAACTGAAGTTGTCTCCGATGCTGATCTTCTCTGCGCTTGTACTCCTGATTTGAGTCTATCAGTCGTTGCTTCACCTTGTCGTGAAGTTCCTTCATCGCTTCGGCAAATTCTTCTACGCTCGCACTGCTAGTCGTAGTCTGTTCTGACTCCCTGAGTTCAGAAACTCCCCTCGGTTGTGTCCCATACACAATATGAAATGTACTTTTTCCTGTACTCCGATTCACAGAATCATTGTATGCAAACTCTACCTGTGGCAATATGTTGTCCTAGCTACCATGGTGCTCCGTCACCAAGCTCCTCAGTAAGTCTCCAAGGCTTCTGTTGACCACTTCTGTCTGTCCGTCTGTCTGCGGATGGTAAGCTGAACTAAACACCAAGTTAGTTCCTAGCTTCTTCCATAGCGTCCTCCAAAAATGACCTATGAATTTGGTATCCCTGTCCGAGACTATGCTTCTCGGCAATCCATGAAGTCGCACAATCTCTTTGAAAAATGAATTTGCGATGTGGGTCACATCGCTGGTCTTTTGACATGGAATAAAATGTGCCATCTTCGAAAACCTGTCCACCACCACAAAGATGGAATCAAAACCTCTCTGCGTTCTCGGCAGTCCTAATACAAAATCCATGCTTATCGCCTCCCATGGCCTCTCTGGTATGGGAAATGGCTAATAAAAACCCGCATTCTGCTTCCTCCCCTTCGAATGCTGACAAATTCGACACCTGTCAACAAACATTTTGATATCTTCTCGCATGCCTGGCCAAAAATACGATTCTCTTAGCTTTGCGAATGTTTTGTCGTGGCCAAAATGTCCTGCCAAGCCTCTGTTGTGTTTTTCCTTCACCAAGTTCTCCCTCATGGAGCAATTTGGAATACACAGTTGATTGCCTCTGAACAACAATCCCTCCTAGATCATGTAGTCTATCCAGGGGCTCCGATCCCTGAGAACGGGATTCTCAGCTGCTTCATATGCTTCTCCGAAGTCTGCATCTCCGGCGTACATGTCCTTCAGATTCTCAAAACCTAATGTTTTGACTCAGAATTCCTGCAGCAACAAACATTTCCTACTCAAAGCATCAGCTACTTTGTTAGCAGTCCCCAAAATGTGTTTGATCACAAACGTGAAATTCTGCATGTACTCTACCCATTTTGCATGCTTCTGGTTCAACTTCTCCTGTTGACTCACAAACTGCAATGCATGATTATCGTTGTACAATACAAATTCATTTGGGATCAAGTAATGCCTCCACTTCCTTAATGCTTGGATGATGGCATAAAATTCTTTATCATACATGGAGTATTTCAGCTTTGCGTCATCCATCTTCTCGCTGAAATATGAAACCGGTATGTCCTCCTGACTTAAGACCCCTCCTACGGCATATCCGCTTGCATCACATTTCACTTGAAATTTCTTCTTGAAGTCCGGCAACACCAACACTGGTCGTTCCATTATCTTCCGCTTCAACAAATTGAAGCTTTCCTCAGACTCTGTTGTCCAGTGAAAAGACTTGTGTCGCTTCTTCACCGTGTCCATCATTGTTGCGCTAATTCCACTAAAATTCTTAATGAATTTCCGGTAGAAACTAGCTAATCCATGGAAACTCCTCACCTCAAAAACATTTCTCGGTGATGGCCAATTCTTGATCACTTCCACCTTACTCGGATCCATCTTCAACTCATTTGATGAAATAAAAAAACCCAAATAAATGAGCTCTGTCTTCATGAATGAGGACTTCTTCATGTTAATCAACAGCTTCTCCTGTTGTAGCTTTCTCATTACAATGGCCAAATGTTTCAAATGTTCATCCTTTGTCTTACTGTAGATCAATATATCATCTAGATATACGACTACAAACTTCATGATGAATTCCCTCAGGACTTCATTCATCAGTCTCATGAATGTGCTCGGCGCGTTTGTCAAACCAAACGACATGACCGTCCATTCATACAAACCTTCGTTTGTCTTGAATGTTGTTTTCCATTGATCACCTTCCCTCATGCGAATCTGGTGATATCTGCTTTTCAGATCAATCTTCGAAAAATAATTTGCCCCACTCAGGCAATCCATCAGATCATCCATTCTCGGCAGTGGAAATATGTACCTGATGGTGATTTTGTTGATCGCTCTAGAGTCGGTGCACATTCTCCAACCTCCATCCTTCTTCGAACTAAGCATTGTTGGAATAGCACACAGACTCAAACTTTCCCGGACCAATCCTTTGTCCAATAGCTCCTGGACCTGCTTCTTGACTTCCTCATTTTCCTGTGGCATCAATCTGTACGCAACCTTATTCGAAAAACTGGCTCCGGGTATGAGATCAATGTGATGACTCACACTCCTCATCGGTGGCAACGAACGAGGTAGTTCGTCCACTATGATGTCAGCGAACTCTCCCAGCAATTCCTGAATCTCTTCTGGAAAGTCGTCCACTCTTGTGCTAGTCAGGACAATTCTCGGTTTCCTGACCACAAAGAATTGTGGATCCTCCTTCTTCTCCATCTCTGTGAGAAGCTCCTTCCCACTCATGAGAAGTATGGTGTTGCTTACTTCCATTTTCACTTCTTTATCCTTTATCGGAAGCAGTCTGTGTGTCCTCCCATCCTTCTCTAAAATATATGTGTTCATCCTCCCATCATGAACCACATTCCGGTCATATTTCCATGGTCTACCCAATAACAAATGACATACATCCATGGGAATGACATCACACAATACTTTATCATTATATCCCCCAATTTTAAACTCGACTAAACATTGTTTAGTGACACTCACCTGATGACCCTTCTGTAGCCACGAAACCTTGTATGGACTCGGGTGATCAGTTGTCTCCAGCGCTAGTTTCTCCACCATCTCGGTCGAAATGAGATTTTTGGTGATCCCATTGTCTACGATAACCTTGCACTTCTAGTCCTTGGCTTTGCAAGCCATTCTGAACAGTCTGGTCCTTTGTGCTGAGTCCTCCACCTCTTTCTTAGGTGTCAAAAGAACTTTGTGCACTGTCAGTGATCTTCCTGCTTCTGTGTCTTCGTTCTCAACATCACGCCTCTACGCTTCAGCGATGTGAGCTTCTCCTCTGTCCATTTTCCTGTCTGGACAATCAACGTCTTTATGTCCATCCTTCCCACATGTGAAGCATGTGATCACTCCACCTCAGCCTCTTCCCCTTCCTCTGGTATGAGGAAAAGTGTTTGCGTCAGCATAACCGCCACCCTTCTCTGTATGCTGTCTCCTCGGCTCAGCATATTGTTGTCCTTGCTGTGAGGTTCCACCTTTCTCAATCTTACCCTGAGGTTTCTTCCACTCCTCCTTGGGCTTCTGATATTTTTCCTGGGTAACTGCCTTGCCTTTGGGCTGACTTCTGCCTCGCCCTCACTGTCCTTTCTTACGGCTCAGCTTCTCCTCGGCTTTCAGAGCCATCTGGTAAGCATCCTCAACAGTTCTGATGGTTTTCAAACTGAATTCATCCTGAATGTCGTATCTCAGAACATTCAGGTACCTAGAAACCTTCTCATCATCGCTCTCTCGATGACCTGCTCGGATATTGACCTTGTAGAATTCTTCGGTGTACTCCTTCACCGTCATCAACTTCTGCCTCAAGTTCTGCATTCGCCTGAACAACGTGATCTGATAATCCCTTGGGATGAATTTTGCCTTCATCTTAGCGATCATTCGATCCCAACTCTTGATCATGTTCTTGCCTTTGGAACGTCTATCTTCCTGTAGCTCGTCCCACCATAATGTTGCATGTCCTTTCAGTTTGGTAACAGCATGCCTAACCTTTTTATCCTCTTTGATATCTTCATAATCGAAGTAGGTGTCAAGAGCTCGGATCCAATCCAATAGCTCTTCTGCATCCAGACTTCCTTCATAGACTGGAATGTCCATTTTTGTCTTTGAACTCATCCAAGCGATAGCTTTTATCAATCGCTCATTGGCTGCATCTTCAGCTGCAACTTCTCCTTGTGGTTCAGCTTCAACCTCATTGTCGGAATCACTAAGATCCCCTGCACCAACTGTGCGTCTCTGAGATGTTTCCATCTCTTTGAGTCTCACTCTAAGATCTCGTATCTGTCTTTCCATCTCTGGATTCCCTGCCGGCCTACCTCTTCTTCTCACCTCCCTGTCCTTCGGTTTAGGTGATTGTCTCTCCCTTCTAGGCGGCATGGTAAAAAAAATTTCCTTTCTCCTCTTCTACAGAAAACAGAGAGAATTCCTTGCTCTGATACCACACTTGACGTAGTCGGCCCTCAGGGCATATCCGCTCCAGCCAGGACCTTCCTTTACTCATGCCCAAAGAGTTAAATTACTCTTCAACCCCCTGTCGGGAGTTCTCAATACCCACAGACTTCCTCCGTGACCTCCACTTCTTCAATTCGGGAGATCGGACCTCGCGATATCGCGAGTCCTGAATTCACAGAATCAGGTCTTACCAATCCCTGAATCCTGATGATCACTCGTCCACAGTATTGTTACCCCTTATCGGGAATTTACCCGTCGGGAAATCGGTATATACGAGGTCACGGATTTCTCACCCCGCAAATCCCCGATTCCCGATTGCAATGGCACCTTAGTACCCTTTAGCCCTAGCTGGCTCCTCTTGCATGTGACCTCTGACCGCGAGACCACGTCCCTCACCCTTATCAGGATTTCAGAATTCACGAGTTCGAACAGCGTAGAACTCACACCTTTGGGATCTTCGATCCCCGAATTCCGATGCCACCTGTCCTTTGCTCCCTGATCCCTGGACCTCGCACTCCCATAGTGATCTCATGCCACATGTCCACGCAATGATCAACGGCTCCAGTTACGTCGGGAAATCGCTAATCACGATTTCAGCAGGCACAAAACTCTTGTTTCCACAAACCTCGATGAGTCGAATCCCGATGGCTCTTGGGCTCCTCCTCGGCACACTTAGATTTAACCCATGTGCATCTCCTCGAGATATGACAGCTGGAGGAATTTCGCAAGGCTCCTCTACGAACCCTGACCGTCGACTCCTCCTCCTCAAGGATTTCTTAAAATAACTAAGTGGTTCCTCTCGAGCGTGCCTTCCACACCTGCACTAAATTCTTCCTTGAAATGTTTCGTGGCACACTTCCTGTGTTCTTCTTTTGACGATACCCACAAAGGTTTTAAACCTCCTGAGCTTCTCTTCGACTCTGATTCTTCAGAGAAACCTGCGCATAACCCTTGCGCTCACTATTCAACCACCTCTAGTGTTAAATACTTCAGACTCTGTGCAGCTACTGCAACAACAACCTCTATCTTCCCCTGCTCAGGTTAACACCTGAGACTTCTAGATAAATGAGAATAAGTGTTTAACTATCAAGCCTTCATCAACGCACTCTTTGCGAATGAATTCAACTGCACTCTATGCAGGAATCTCCTGGCTCAGATAGAGAAACAATTGGAACTTATTCTCTTCTCTCTCAGACTTCAGTTAAAAACCTGAAATCACATGCACAGCATATTCAAAGAAAATGCATACAAGAAACAAAAACATTCATGATCACAACATCAACATATACAGAGAACCAACACCAGACATGAAATTGAATCAAAGACTCTCTTCTATTAATTCAAATCTGTACATGGATGTTCTTCATACAATTCTCTGCTTGCTCTTCTCTCCTGAATGCTGGCTTCTGAATAATGTTACAATACACAAGTGAGGGTGTCTATATCCGTTTTCCCTCCTTCCATCTAAAAACTGTCTAATCTGGAAAAATAAAATCCTATCTACCTGCATTAAATCTATTAAATGTCTCATCTACCTAAGGACGAGAGCTTAAAGGCTCAAGGTCCATTATAATATACAAAGGCGCTTCCCATAAATGGTTCATTTATACATTGGCGCATCATCTTAAATAAAAATTCAAAAACTTTCTGCTGGCTCGCTTGTCTTGGGCGATGCTCCTTGATGAGTTGGTGATGCTCCTGCATCACTTTCTATTTTGAGTGCTATGCAAAGATGAAAACAATGCATATGTTACAATTAGGAAAAAAGAAGAGGAACGATTAAAGACCATATCATTGTAAAATCTTATTTAAATATTTTCAATTTGCATAGAATGTCTATGTTAAGTTCATTTTTTTGTCCCTTGATATTATTTTCTTGAAATAATTCTTTTTAAATGTTTGTAAAAACATGTACATATTCATTAAATCCATATTACTTTTGGAAATAATAAAAAAAAAATCATCATTTTTCAAGTGGGTCTATTTATGTTTTTCAGTGGTTGCGACATAAACAAAATTAATGCATTTAGTTTTTATTTCCACATTGTCTATTTGGGATGAAAAAAAAGTGTTGTATGTGTTGATGGATTGTATTTGTCTTTCGAATCACCATTTTTGGGAAATAAAATTTCCTTTCTTTTTTCATTTTGGATGACAAATATTTTGAATAATCATTTTCATTCTCCCTCTCCTCACTATGAACAAATAATTTCTTTCTCCCATACAAATTATTTTACCTTTCTACTTTTGTTTGCACAGTTTTAAACATTTCCTTTAAACAAATACTTATTTTTTAGTCATTTATTTTTTCTTACAAGATTTTTTTAGGGGTCAATATAACTATTGTATTCATAATACTTGAGAATGAATGTTCTGCTCTATTTTACTTTTTTTTCTTTTTCCCCTAGCCATATATATATATATATATATATAATTTTTATTTTGAACATACAACCATGGATAATGAAACTGCATCAAATTTTATTTCAACAAAATGTGATATCACAAATCAACAACAATTTCTTATTGGAATTCAAGAGATAATTAGAAGGAGAAGTGGAACTCCTACATACATGTTCGATGAGACCCTGGATTTTGTAGCTAAGTTGAAAGATATGGTTCCTGAGTTTCAACATATTTCTAACAGAGAAGCTGACAGAAAACTACGCAGAGAATGGCTCCAACGACAAAGGGGTCATCAAGTTTCTTTAGACATTAATTGGTGTTGCAGATGTCATAAATCTGGTTGTAATTTGGAATAGTTTTTTTTTTTTTTACAATTTAAGGAATTTTTACATCTGTAGGATTTTGGATATTATATTATATGTACTTAAAACCATTACATTTTTGAATAAAAAAATCTTTTTTTTTAAAGATGTTGACCAATGATTTTTATTATCTTTTTCAGAAGTCTATCTATTCAATTATTGTTGTCCATATGTTGCAATGCCACCTTTTTATTCAAATGTCTACACCAAATATAACCTTTATTACTCTCGAAATGTTGATATATGTCATTTAATGCAACTTGACCACCTTATTAATGTTTAAGTGTCATTGTAGTATTGATACATGCAATTCCTTTTTCTTTTATACATGTCAACAATAGATTATTTCCCCATCCTACTATGTTTTTTCTCTCCATATGTTGCAATGTCCTATGTTATTCAGATGTCTACAACAAACATAACCTTTGTTTATCTCCAAATGTTAATATGGGTTTTCCCATTCAAGTTTTTTATACTTTTATGTAAAAGAATTCTCAATATCATATAATAAAACAATTGACAACTGAATTAATGAATGTTAAACATAATCTCATGGATTTTTAATATTTTCAAATTAATTTGAACCTTTTGGAAATCTAAAATATTGATGTTAACTTCATAAATTTATTATTATCCATATTTGGCCATCTCACAAACTATTTAAAGTATAGTTTGTTTATCTCCAAATTTTAATATGGGTCTTCCCATTCAATCTTTTTATGCTTTTACATAAAATAATTCTCAATATAATATAATATAACAATTGACAACTGAATTAATGAATGTTAAACATAATCTCATGGATTTTTAATATTTTCAAATTAATTTGAACCTTTTGGAAATCTAAAATATTGATGTTAACTTCATAAATTTATTATTATCCATACTTGGCCATCTCACAAACTATTTAAAGTATACTGCAAGACCAACTTCACACATACCATCTTTCCTCCTCAAATCTCTTAAATAATACTCAGTTCATGGAAATCAATTTATTACTTTGAATTTACCACTATATCACATGATTTTATATTTAACCTCTTCAAATATAACTATTCTAATATCTCTTTATGCAATAACATTTTCATTCAATTCTATAATAAGCTTTCTTTGATATGTTGCAATGATATTTTTTCTTTTACATATCCTCCTCTGAAATTGTGACAATATTCTATAACATTTCTCTTTACCCAAGCATAAACTTCTTCATTATGCAATATAACCCTTAAGAAAAGAAATAAATTTATATAACCCTCAAGGAAAAGCATACATTTATACAACCCTTCATGCAATGTTGCAATGTCACTGAACCTCACATTTCCTTCCATGCACATCGCAATGTGACGTTCATGCAAAAACCATGTCATGTTACAAACCTCTTTCCTTTGTTACATTATGATGAACTTCATATCGTCATACTATTATGCACTTTGAGATGATGTCACTATGTGAAGAAACATTCCACCATGGTTTGATATACTCGCATATCCTCACATTGCAATGTGACCTTCATGCATAAACCTTATTGTATTTCAAAACTCTTTCCTTCGTCACATTGCGATGATCAAGTCTAAAATATTGATGTCAACTTCATAAAATTATTAATGTCCATATTTGGCACTCTGACATACTGTTTAAATCATACTTCAAGAAAAACTTCACACATACCATTGTTTCCTCCTCAAAGCTCTTAAATAATATTAAGATAATGGAAATCAATTTATTACTTTTAAATTGCCACGATATCACATGGTTTTATATCTAACCTCTTCAAATATAACTATTTTAATCTCTCTTTATGCAATCACTTTAGCATTCAATTCCACAATAACCTTTCTCTGATATATTGCAATGGGATCTTTTTCTTTAATTCGTCCTCCTCTTTTTTTCCTCTGAAATTGTGACAATCTTCTATAACATTTCTCTTTACCCAAGCATATAATTCTTCATTACACAATATTCCTCAAGGAAAAACATAAATTTATATAACCCTCAAGGAAAAGCATAAATTTATACAATCGTTCATGTAATTTTATAATGTCACTAAAATGGACATTTCCTTCCATGCACATTGTAATGTGACATTCATGCAAAAACCATGTTATCTTACTAAACTATTTTCTTTGTTACATTGCAACAAACTTCATAATGTCATCATGTTACACACTTTAAGATGATGTTACTATGTGATGAAACATGCCGTCAAGGTTTCATATGCTCACATATCCTCACATCGCATTTTGACCTTCATGCACAAGCCTTGTTATATTTCAAAACTCTTTCCTTCGTCACATTGCGACGAACAAGTATAAAATATTGATGTCAACTTCATCAAATTATTTATGTCCATATTTCTCCATCTCACACACTTTTTAAAGTATATTGCAAGACTAACTTCACACATACCATTTTTTCCTCCTCAAATCTCTTAAATAATATTAAGTTAATGGCAATCAATTTATTACTTTTAAATTACCACTATATCACATAGTTTTATATTTAACCTCTTCAAATATAACTAGTTTAATCTCTCTTTATGAAATCACTTTAGCATTCAATTCTACAATAACCTTTCTTTGATATGTTGCAATGGGCTCTTTTTCTTTAAGTCTTCCTCCTCTCTTTTTTCCTCTGAAATTGTGACAATATTCTAT
Organism: Picea engelmannii; assembly: GCA_009831015.1. Classification (NCBI taxonomy): domain Eukaryota; kingdom Viridiplantae; phylum Streptophyta; class Pinopsida; order Pinales; family Pinaceae; genus Picea; species Picea engelmannii. The sequence continues at coordinate 109,432 of ML803753.1, read as the reverse complement.
AACATTTCTCTTTACCCAAGCATATACTTATTCATTACATAATATAACCCTTAAGTAAATACATAAATTTATATAACCCTCAAGGAAAAACATAAATTTATACAACCGTTCATGTAATGTTACAATGTCACTAAACCTAGCATTTCCTTCCATGCACACTGCAATGTGACATTCATGCAAAAACCATGTTATTTTATCAAACTCTTTTCTTTGTTACATTGTGACGAACTTCATAACATCATATTGTTACACACTTTGAGATGATGTTACTATGAGACTAAACATTCCACCATGGTTTGATATGATCACATATCCTCACATCGGATTTTGACCTTCATGCACAAACCTTGTTATATTTCAAAACCCTTTCCTTTGTCACATTGCGATGAACAGGTCTAAAATATTGATGTCAACTTCATCAAATTATATCTGTCCATATTTGGCCATCTCAAATACTATTTAAAGCATATTGCAAGACCAACTTCACACATACCATTTTTTCCTCCTCAAACCTCTTAAATAATATCCAGTTAATGGAAATCAATTTATTACTTTTAAATTACCACTATATGACATGGTTTTATAGTTAACCTTTGAAAATATAACTATTTTAATATCTCTTTATGCAATGACTTTCACATTCAATTCTACAATAAGCTTTCTTTCATATGGTGCAATGAGATTCTTTCTTTAAGTCATCCTCCTCTTTTTTTCATCTAAAATTGTGATAATTTTCTATAACATTTATCTTTACCCAAGCATATACTTCTTCATTATGTAATATAACCCTTAAGTAAAGACATAAATTTACATAACCCTCAAGGAAAAGCATAAATTTGTACAACCCTTCCTATAATGTTGCAATTTCACTAAACCTGACATTTCCTTCCATGCACATTGCAATGTGACGTTCATGCAAAAACCATGTTATCTTACAAAACACTTTCATTTGTTACATTGCAATGAACTTCATAACGTCGCCCTATTATGCACTTTGAGATGATGTCAGTATGTGATGAAACATAGCACCATGGTTTGATATACTCTCACATCCTCATATCACAATGTGACCTTCATGTGAAAACCTTGTTATATTACAAAACTCTTTCCTTTGTCACATTTTAAAAAACTTTGTAAAATTGTAATACATCGCACATAGACCTCCCGTAGGCTTTCTGTCATATATGCGCATGTCCTTACATCACACTGTAAAAAATAATTCATAACATTATAATGTGACGATCATTACCCATTGTGGGAACATGATGTTGAAAACTCTAATGTCACAATGTGATGAACATAACCCACTGTGGGAGTGTGGCAAACCTATTGGAACATTATAACTTTAGAAACAAATACCCTTGGTCCCAATGTCTTTAGCATAATACTTTAATAATTTATTAATACATTATTGATGTGTTATTAATGTATTACTTTATTATTATTATATTAATACTTGAATCATGTATTACTTTGTAATGTATTAATGTTTTAATTAATTAAAATATTTATTTTCTACATTATATTCTATAATAATGTATAAATAATTTATGTATACATTACATTAGTGATTTTATTATTTAATACATTCATGATTTAATGCATTATTATATTTATGTATTAATACATAAATTAATATACAATTAAAGTATTATTTAATTAATACATCAATACTTTAGTGCATAAATCTATTAGTATATCAATAATAATAATAATAATAATCTATTTTTAAGGTCACGACCAAGCCACACCAAATTGGTGTATGAAACCCCCTTATTTTAATACATTAATATTTTAGTACTTAAATGTACTAAAACATTATTTATGTATTTTTTCTTTATGCATGTATGAATACTTTATTTATTTATGAATAATGGTTGATTGTATTAATACTTTAATGTACTTATTTAAAAATGTGTTATTTATATCTTTTACATTATTCATGTATTACTAATACTTTTTTACTTTAAAGTATTATTGTCCTTCTAGATACTTTACTACTTTATTATTGTTTTAATTAATAATATTTTAATATTTAAGAATTTATTCATACTATATAAATGTATAAATTAATTAATAAATATTTTAATTTATAAATTACATTATTATTTTGATTAATTATCACATTATTGTTTTCATTATATATCATATTGTTACATTATTACATTAATATCTTTGTACATGGATGTATTCATATCTTATTAATGCATTTAGAGTTTTTTAAGTTAATTAATACATTACATTTACATATTAAATTATAAATCAATGATTTAATTTTTTAATTCATAAATCACATTACTATTTTCATTGTTAAATAAATATTTTAATACATTAATTTCAAGATCACAATAATGTTTAAATTATTTAATACATTTAATACTTTATCACATTAATTTCATCATTATTTTACACATTAATTTATATATCATTAATGTATTATTTAAATTATACATTAATACATTTAATGCAATAATTAATATATAATATATAATTATAATTTATATATAATTAAAATATTATTTAATATTACATTTAATTCATTTATCATTAATGTATTATTTAAATTATACATTCATACATTTAATACAATAATTTATATATTATTTAAATTATACATTTAATTCATTTCAGACTTTCATGTATTTACTTTATTATTTTGTTATGTATTGTAGTAATTTATTTTTCATTGCTAGCATGGATATGACCATTGAGAGCGCGACTATGACTAGATACCTAATGTATAAGAACAAGTTAAACAACATGAACGACAAGATGCTTCCTAAAATTGCTTCAAAATCAAGTAGTAACCACCATCAACTCAAGCGAGGATGGCATAAAGATGCCCGACCTTGGCTAAACTGTTGGGGAATCATGGAAGCACCATTTTGTAGAATAAATATACTATTAAAAAAATCGTCAAATCAAAGTTTAAGGAGAAAATATGGTGTGATAAAGAGTTAGAGGAAAAAAAAAATTAAGGTACTATAAGGATGTAATCAACCCTAATCTAGAAGATCAAAATTATCTATTTGTTTTGACAAGTGTAAAGAAAAAAATAAACATTGCTAAGATAAGAACAAATTCTCACGAGCTCCATAGTGAAATTGGGTGTTGGTCAATTCCTAAAACATCATGGGATGAAAGAGTGTGTCACCTTTGTGACACTAAGAAGGTTAAAGATGAAAAGCACTTTCTCTTATATTGTCCAGCCTATACCTAGATTAGATCTCATTTTCAAAATATCTGTCACAATACCAACCTTCCTAACCTCTTAACTCAACAAAACTATAGTGATCTTGGAAAGCTTCACTTAATGCTTTTCGAGCAAGAAACAAAATTCTAAAGAATAGCAAGTAATCGCTTACCCTCTTAAGATCTGATAAACCAATTCGGTTTTAGTGGACGTTAATCATCATCAGCATCATCATTCTTTATATTTTATAAGTAATTATTAATTAATACTTAATTTATTATTAATTAATAATTAATAATTAATTTATTAGTAATTAATAATTATCAATTGATACATTAATAATTTATAAATCATTTCATATATTTATTACTTTAACGCATTAATATAATAATTATTTTATACATTAATATAATAATGCATTAATACATTTTAAATTATTTAATACATTTAATATTATTTAAAATATTTCATACTTTACATTTTAAATTATTTAATACATTTAATATTATTTAAAACATTTCATACTTTAACACATTAATCTATTTATTATTTTATACATTATTTTATACATTATCACTTGAGTATATTAATAATCATCAATGTAATAATACATTAATATTTTAGTTCATCAATGTGTACATACATTGATGAACTAAAATATTTCTCTGCGGTTTTGAATGGGAATACTACTTCTATGCGGTTTTGAAATTATATCTCTGCAGTTTTGAACAAGAATAATACTTCTCTTTTTTTCTTTTTTTGAAGGAGATATTTTATTTTTAAGATTATATATCTAGGGTTTTGAACGAGAATAATACTTCTCTGTTTATTTTTATTTTTTATTTTTATTTTTTTTAAGAGATATTTTATTTCTAAGATTATATATCTAGGGTTTTGAACGGGAATATCTGTAGTTTTTACCTTTTTTACCCAGAATAATCTATGTAGTTTCTCTCTCTGTCGTTTTCCGAAATTATTTTTGGCTTCTTCAAAGGGTTGAGCATTTGGACATTTGAAATGAGGTGAGTCACTTTTTACTTTGATTCAATTTTAATTTTATGTAAAGAGATTTAAATATATTTTATTTATTTTTTTATTTTAAGTTTCTTAAGTAAAAGTTGATTTGAGAGATAAAGTCAATCCATAATAATAATTGTTACATCTTTTTTCTCTTCTTTTCAATATGAGCACTCCACCACCTATTCCAAAAACTCATCCTAACAAG
>ML803753.1:76121-101065 GCA_009831015.1 Picea engelmannii | reverse complement strand
CTAAGATAAGAACAAATTCTCACGAGCTCCATAGTGAAACTGGGCATCGGTCAATTCCTAAAATGCTTTGGGATGAAAGAGCGTGTCACCTTTGTGACTCTAAGAAGGTTGAAGATGAAAAGCACTTTCTCTTAGGTTTTCCAACCTATATCCATATTAGATCTCATTTTCAAAATATTGATCACACTACCAACCTTCCTACCCTCTTAACTCAACAAAAGTATGGTGATCTTGGAAAGCTTCTCTTAATGCTTTTCGAACACAGAAACAAAATTCTAAAGAATCACAAGTAATCGCCTACCCTCTTAAGGTCTGATAGACCAATTAGGTCTTAGTGGATGTTAATCATCATCATCATCATCATCATCAATAAAGTATTAATACATTTATATTTTAGTACATTAATATATTAATACATTATTAATGTTTTATTATTTTATGATATGTTTTTATTTTTATTTTAGTACATCAATATATTAATAACAGATTATTAATGTTTTATTATTTCAAATTTTTCATTGTATTTTTGAAAACTTTAATATATGTATGCTTTATTAATGTATTTATTAATATTATTTTTACATTATGGATGTTTTATTAATGTATTAAATTAATAATATTTTAATATTTTAATATTTTATTAATTTTATTCATAGTTTATAAATGTATTTATTATTTAACTAATTCTCTAATGATTAATGTAATAATGTATTATTATTACTTAACTTACTATTGTATTAATGTATTTCTATATTAATGTAATAATGTAATAGTTTAATGTTTGTTTTTATGTAATAATGTTTTTTTTAGTTTGTTAATTTACTAATGATTTAATTTATTTATACTTTAGCCATCAATTAATGTATAATGTAATAATGTATAAATTAATTAATACAATATATTAATAAGGTATTTATTAATCAATATGTTATATTTATACATTACATTATACATTTATGTATTTATAAAATGTATCCATCATTACTTTATACATAACATTAACATAATAATGTATTTTTCTATTAATGCCTTATTAATCAATATGTTATATTAATACATTACATTATACATTTATGTATTTATAAAATGTATCCATCATTACTTTATACATAACATTAACATAATAATGTATTTTTCTATTAACATTAATACTTTAATATAATAATATATTTTTATATTATTATTAGATAAATAAATTCCTAAAGTTCATTTATGCATATGGGTGAGTGCAAGCTAATGATGGTCTCTCATGACGAGTTATTGGCAATGAAAACCTAGAAAAAAAACAATATGTTAAATTGGATGGATTATTCAAGGTACTTTTACAATCAATTTGAATATGGTGTAAGAAGATGAAATGTAAGAAATTGAATTAGATTTCCGAATATACAACTTTTATTCATAGACAATGTGAATAACTAGGTCACATTTGGTCCCCGAGGTGTAGGACAGTCGGTGACAGAGTGTGTTGTTAAGGCACTCCGTGATGTTAAAGTCACTAGTTCGAAATCTGCGCGGACAAAAAATCCAACCATGTTAAGGGTTGGTGTGGTTCAGGCTGGGTGTGATCCCTGGGTGATTTTGATGGCTTAGATGCCCCTGAGTCACGGTTTCTTAGCCACAATTTAGTCTCGCATGTCATGGACAAACTAACAAACAAAAAAAAAAATAGGTCACATCTAATTTTTTCTAAAAGTGGTATCTTATTTTTCCAACAAAATATAAGGTACATGTTTTTGTTCGTGCAGGTGTTGAGTGTCTTAATGATGGAATCTCGTTCCAAAAACTTGTATACTTGTAGAGAACCCGTTTTTCTTGTGCCATGTATTTTTTGGAAATTTTTAATATTAATTTTATATTTTTTTAAATTATCAAAGTCAACATATGCCTGAAATTACAACTATTTCAAGTTACGAGTCAGCGAAAGGCTGATCGCTCTCCATGTGTTCTTTCTGATGGACGATCCTGACTAATTCGATATTTCGTGTATCGTGATTTCCACACTCCTGTGCAACTCCAAAGGGATTTAAGCCTTGTGCACACTTTCCAGATCTGACGGTCACGAGGGTTCACCTTCCCTCCCGAACAGATCCTAAAGCTCCAGCACTTCTGGTGTGGAATCCTCTCTCCCTATGGAATTATACCACACTGGTTGCAGTTTCATAACACCTCTATACCTCCTGAGCTCGTAAGCACTATCAAGCAACTACTTGACACTCTGGAGCAATCCAGGGTCCGAAATTGGTCCTCCAGACACAATTTCTCCTCACACCCTCGGTCCAAAGACCACTCAACTGGCCCATCTAAGCTCAACGTCGAAACCTTGGCTCTGATACCAAACTGTAGCGCACCTTTTCTGCTACCAAGGCTTAATCGTTCTTAAAGGAAAACTATAACACCCCTTTGTACATAACTCATACAGGCATTATATAATCCACATGCATTTAAGCAAAGAAATACATTTAAAGCTCAGAGTAAACATATTATTTACTGCTATAATTAACAATCAATAGCATTTAATATTAATTCATATACACAGCGGAATTCATGATAACATAAGAAGCACAGTCATGCAAAACATGATTAAAGCATAATCAGATACTTATCTTTTAACAGTGGTAGCTTCAACCAACCAAGTGCAGGCCTTCCACGAACCTCCTAGCCTTAGACCACACTACTCATCAGCTCAGTAGTGGGTCACCCCCGAGCTGGGACTAAGCTCCACCCCAAAGCAAGGAATCCTAGGCTAGACTGAGGCTACAGAGAAAACAGTACACAACCACAGGAAGGGATTCTCTCCCAGAAACCACTCACACTCACTGCCCACAGACCCTCATTCCCCACATGCTTGTTCCACCCCAGAAGTATACACCTTCTCTGTCACCTGGACAGTCCTTCGGCTGCTAACCTCCCTTGCCTTGGGTTACAGCAACAAACCGGACCAGAAGTCTTCAGGCTCTGTGGCAGCTACAGGGTTCCTTCCAGGAGTCCTCTCCTTCCTCTACGCACTCTCTCACCTGGAGATAATCGCTCACAGGCCAACAAGCCACACGCAGTCCAATACCGCGTGGACACAACAATCCCATGGGAAAAACAGACACAGGCTCAATCACAATTGGTTCAACAATCATAGAATGGTCTCACGGTCACGGCTTTGGGACAAGGACTCCATGCATAGGCTCGGTCTCGGCATTGGATGCACACGGATTCTCCAGACGAACACGAGTTTTTCAGTTCAAAAGGTGTACGAGGTTTTCTGTAGAGGTTGGATCCATTGTACCGCTCAGAGGTCGTACCCACTCAGGCCGTCGGGGTGGAATGGAGGAGAACCCCCTCTCGCGGCTCATCTTGGTCATTTTATTTGCATGGGTCGAGGCTGACACTTGTCTCCATGGAAACTGCATGCGTTCCTCAGCATGCATTACCTTCCTTATGGTTAGGAACTTAGGATAAAATATAAATGGCACATGTTCTTTTGGAATAATAATAAAATATTATTCCCAGGCTTAAGCCCCCTAGGCTAAACACTTAGCCCCTTTTTCCCACCTTCCAGCCCCTAATTCCTTTCCCACTCTATGGATGCTTAGTCCCCCTTCACTCATTCATCGTGGTCGGTCTGCACATGGCGGTGTTTATATTTTATTAATTGTTCTACATGATTACATATACAACAGCAAGCTCCTGGCCTTCAACACTTGGGCTCCCTGGCCTAACAAACACATAAGCCACCAGCGTATAAAAACTTGGCTCACCAGCCTATAAAACATAATTACAATTCCTTTCAGAACATAATTTATGACAGGGCTCGGCCTTGGGGACACTACAACAGGAGCACCCGGGACAGTTTCAGCCAAGAGGATGGAGAGGATATTCATACATGGGGAGGTATCATATTCTACAAAATGCTTGATCACTACTCAAAAGGATTCATAAGGTCGACACCAATACCATATAGAGATCAAGAATTTATTGGGACGACATCAGCAGGTCTTTGAGGCAATTCCACTAGGGAGACCACCTAACAGGGGGTTTGAGCACACCATTGAGTTGGAGGAGGGGGGAAAACCTATGATCACCCCCCCTATCTTCATCCTAGGAGGTTCAAGGATGAGATAGAGAAGCCAATCAAGGAATTGTTGGCGATGGGACACATTAGACCGAGCAGCAACCCATTTGCTTCTTCAGTTGTCTTAGTTCTGAAGAAGGATGAAACCATGAGGATGTGCATTGATTACCAAGACTTGAAAAAGAAAACCATCAAGAATCGGTACCCTATCCCACACATTAACGAGTTGATGGATGAACTGCATGGGGCAGTTTTCTTCTCAAAAATTGATCTATGCTCTGGATATCATCATATCAGCATCCGAGAGCAGGACATAGAGAAGACGGCATTTCAATGTCATTTTGGACACTTCGAGTTCCTGGTTGTGCCATTTGGGATAACCAATGCACCCACTACATTCCAGTCTTGCATGAACCATATATTTAGGGATCAGTTAAGGAAATCAATATTGGTTTTCTTCGACGACATCTTGATATATAGTCGGTCAAGGAAAGAGCATATGAGGCACCTCGATGAGGTATTGAGCATCATGGAGGCACAGTCATTATATGCCAAAGAGTTCAAGTGTGAGTTCGGAGGCCACTTCATCAGTGCACAGGGGGTACAGGTGCACCAAGATAATATTAGGACCATTCTGGATTGGCTGACGCCCAGGAACGTGACAGAATTGAGGAGCTTCTTCGGGCTGTGCAACTATTATAGGCAGTTCTTTCGGGGTTTTTCTCAGCTTGGAGCACCGCTAACAAATCTTACCAAGCATGGGGCCTTCATATGGATCAAGAAATCACAGAAAGCCTTTGATAACATGAAGGAATTCATGGGCACTTTTCCATTGTTGGCACTACCAGAGTTCACCTTGCCATTTGTACTAGAGTGTGATGCATCCAGTGAAGGGATAGGTGTAGTTTTGATGCAGGGAGGACACCCCATTCTATTCGAGAGCCGTAAGATTAGTCAAAATGAGAGGTTGTACTCCATTTATGACAAGGAAATGTTGGCAATCATGCATGCCTTGACCAAGTTCAGGCAATATTTGGTGCACAGCAAATTCGTGGTCAAGACCGATCACAACAGTTTGAAGTATTTCCTTGAGCAGAAGGACCTCAGTGAGTGCTAAAAGAAATGGGTGACAAAGGTACAGGAATTCGACTTTGAAATAGAGTATGTCAAAGGTAAGAAGAACATTGTGACCAATCCATTATTGAGGAGACCTACGACATGTTCTTTGATGGAGATTTCAGCAGATTGGAAATCCCACTTGTTAGTGGAATATTCCAAGAACAAGTTCGCTTGTGAGGTGATGGATGGGAAGATACAGGATGACCAGTATAGGTTCATTGACGATGTCATATTTTACAAGGATAGAGTCTACTTGGTGTCAGTTTCAAGGCTCAAGAAGAAGATCCTCACCACAGTTTTGATTCACCTCTAGCAGGCCATCAGGGTTTTTTCAAAACCTATAGACAGATCAGAGAGAGGTTCTCATGGAAGGGCCTCAAACAGGACATTATGAGACACGTCAGTGATTGTGTGACTTGCCAGTAGAACAAGTCAGAGCATTCTCTTCCAGTAGGGCTACTTCATCCACTCCCCATTCCAGAGCAGAAATGGGAGAGTATATATATGGACTTCATCACAGGTCTACCCAAGGTCCAGGGTAAGGATTGTATCTATGTAGTGGTCGATAGATTAACCAATTTTTCTCACTTCTATGCCATACCGATAGAGTAAAGTGTAGTTCAGGTAGCTAAGATTTTCTTCAGGGAGGTATTCAGACTTCATGGGTTGCTGAAGAACATCATCAGTGACAGGGACAGTCGGTTCATACGGACATTTTGGAGAGATTTGTTTCAATTGGTGGGGATAGAGTTGACACCTAGCACCGGCTATCACCCTCAGACAGATGGGCAGACCGAGATTGTCAACAAGTGGTTTGAAGGGTATTTGAAGAACTATGTAGGAGGACATCAGAGAACATGGATAAAGTGGTTACATTTAGGAGAACATTGCTACAACACCACTTTCCACATGTCCATTGGTATGACACCCTTCTGAGAATTGTACGGATATGATGCTCCCACTTTGGTAGACTTGATCTTTGGGGAGAGAAGAGCTCCCAAGGCCAAGGATTGGATCATAGAGAGTTAGGAGATTCTCAAATTGTTGAAAGAGAACCTRCAGATGGCGCAAAACCGACAGAAGATAAGTGCGGACAGGCACAGGATAGAGCGCAACTTTGAGGTTGGAGATTTGGTTTTCTTKAGACTCCAACCCTACAGATAGGTATCTCTGAAGAAGAGTGGGGCTGAGAACCCCAAGCCCAKATTTTATGGTCCTTACAAGATCATGCGCCAAGTAGGYGAGGTTTCTTACGAGCTATAACTTCCAGAGGGGAGCAAGATTCATAACGTGTTCCACGTGTCTTGCCTAAAAAAGGCAGTGGGACAATTCATTAGCACATCAGAGGAGCTTYCCCCRTTGGATGAGGAGGGACAGTTGGAGTTAGTTCTGGAGGAGGTTTTGGAGTTCTAGGAGAGGAAACTGAGGAGAAAGKTCATCAGAGAGTGTTTTATTAGATGGAGAGGGCTTCCAGTAGAGGACGCTACCTGGGAGAGCGAGCAGGTGTTGCAGCACCCTGGCCTGGTATTGCTTGAGGACAAGCAATTTYGGGAAGGGAGGACTGTAATGTCCCTTTCCAAATAGGAGCTCCAGAGAGGAGGCTTAATGTTCTAAACCACCCCGTTAGACTATATCCAGGGMAAAAGAGGGGTAAACAGGGTTACTAGAGGTCACTTCAGTCATAGGTGTTATATTTAGAAAGTGACATTGAGCTAAAAAGGGTTAAAAGTGCTTTTAAGTCATTATGAGCTAAAAATAGAAGTCAACAATGAATTAGGGTTTCAACAGTGATTTAGGGTTTTGGAAGTCAACAGTGAATTAGGGTTTCAGCATGATTTAAGGTTTTGGAAAGCTATAAAGGAAGGGTCAGTGACCTTATTCATCATTATGCAGATTATGACTTGTCATTGAGGAGAGAGGCACATCTCGGGAGAGATAGTTCAATGGATTCCAGTAGAAAGACATCAGTTGGTTGATTTCGGTGTTGAGAGACACACCCTAGTCATCGGAAATATCACACAGGTATTCCATCATTCTTCAACAGTAGTTATGCAGTGCTCACATATTTCGGGTATTATCTTTAGTTGTTTATTTGTATTCCAGCTAAGATCCTTTTGTCTTTTGATCTAGGCGAGTGTTGTCATTTTATTCAGCCGTATTCAACCTTTGTAATATGCAGAGATACCGTAATATAAAATTTGCAGTCCTTTGTCGCATTTATTATTTGTATGACCATTTATATGCTGTAAACGATTGATCCTACACACACATTATCAGCGTTTCCTAGACTAGCCAAGCCAAGAACATTACAGAAGAGATGAGACGGTTGCGCTCATTCACAAGAATATGATTACAATGAGGCTATGAAGTCATTTTTACACTAAACAAGAATGTCAAAAACCCAAGATATTGAAAAAAATAACCCTAGGAGATGAAGTGCCAAAAGTCACGTGGGGCCCGTTTGGGTAAGTTAGTACATCAACTTCCTAGGGTCGTAACTTTTGCATACAAACTCTGTTTTAGGTGCAGGATAGCCCGTTGGAAAGGTATCGTCGAGGAGATTCATTTTGGGGGCTCAATAAAAATCTTTGTCTATCCTTGAGAAGCTCAATCCATAAAAACCTTCATTTAGCCCCTCAAAATGGCCCCAGAAGTTAAAAACTGCTAAAAATAGTAAATTGCCAAAATTACCAGAAAAATGTTTTGAACGAGTTGGAAAAGGTGGGTGGCCACCGATATCCACCTAGATCAATACTCCCTCCTTAGGAAGCAATGGTATCCATCACATTGATTTCCCCTATCATATGAGGAAATTTCTGTTGAATTTGGCCACGGGTGAGCCACTTGCCTTGGTGCAGGAGTTGCCCTGCTTTGACAACTTGATAAAGTTCGATCCTTTGTTGTCGAGTGCCCTTGATCTGTGTGTCCAAAATATGATCACTAGATTATTGTTGCATGCATCCATGGTTGAGATATGTTGGTGTCAACTGCTCTTCTATATTTGAGGTGTTCAATAATGGTGGGAAGTATGGCCGAAGGAGAACCACATTGAAGACTAGGTGCAAGCCAAGGAAAGGGGGATTGTTGAGCGCAAAAGAATTTTCACCCACAACCTTGGTGATTGTGTACAACCCATAACAAAGTGGGTGAAGCTTCCGAAGGGGCCCTATAAAGCGTTCTTTCTGCAAGTGCAACCAAACTTTTTCTCCCACCTAAAACTTATGTGGCACCCGATGTTGATCATGGTGTTGCTTGTACTTGGCATTAGACTTTTGTAGAATATCCTGAACCTATTGTAGAATGTGTTGGATCTACTCAATGAATCGGGTGGCTTTGTCAGCTTCTGGTGGAGCATGGGACGAGTTGGCTGAGGTGGTCACCAAGGGTAGTGCAACATCCATGGGGCCCAATGGTTGGAATCCCAACCCCACCTGAAAGGGTTTGTGGCCAGTTGAGCTATGAAGGGCTCAGTTGTAGCTATGTTGGACATAGGGAAGACTCTCATCCCATGTGCAGGGTTGTTTTGAATTGTACATGTGTAGGATATGTATGATCATATGATTGACAACCTCACTTTGGCCATCTGTCTGGGGGTGGAAGGGAGTGGATTTGGTGAGCTTGGTATCCAGCAGTGACGAGAGGCTCGACCAGAATGTGTTGAGGAACCAACTGTCATGTTCTGAGATAATGGTTTATGTTATCCCAAAATGTACCCATACTCGTTCAAAGAAGATATTGGCAGTGGCTTTTGATGTGATGTTCTCCTTGCAGGCAGCTAGAATCGTCATCTTGGAAAAGTGATCAACAACCACAAAAACACATTCATTTCCTCTCTTGGTGGATGGGAGGCCCGACATGTAGTCCATTGAGATGCATTCCCATGGCCTGTCAAGAGTAGGAAGAGGGGTGTATAGACCCTATTTATTAGTGGTCAGTTTGGCAATAGCGCAGGAGGTGCAGGACCTGATATACTTGCTGACATTCTATCGAAGTTCCAACCACTAGAAATGCTTCTGTAGCACTGCCACTGTCTTTTCAACTCTTAAGTGTCCTGCCACCCGACTGTAGTGAGCTTCCCAAATTAGCTTCATGCGCTTTCTTGATGGAACACAGAGATGGCCCAGACGACATAAAAACTTGTCTTGAATATGGAAATTAACGACCACTGAGTTGGTGCCCAAAATTCGGCAGGTGGTGGAGAATTCAGGGTCTGTCTCATAGAGGTGGAGCCATCCAGAGGTCTCGTGGCTACAAGAGTCTAGCATCGTGGTGAGTTTCATGAATGGAGGTTGGATGAGGCAATCAAAAACTTGGTTGGTACTTCATGTTTTATACTTTTTGTTGAGGTGGAACTTCTATAAGCATGTCGACCACTTTTGATGGTGGTCATTCTGCAATTTTCCTTGGGTTTGCATGAACTATAGTGGTTTGTGATCAGTGTGGATGATTGTCTCCTTCCCAAGAATTTAATGTCTCCCCTAGCGGTAGGATTGCATAATGGAGTACATTTCTTTGTCGTAAGTAGGGTACTTACAGAAAACATATGATAGTGTCTCACTATAATATGCCATGGGGTGGTCATTTTGAGTGAGAATGGCGCCCACAACATAGTCTGAAGCATCTGTCTCGATCTCAAAGGGATGTTGCAAGTTCAGTAATGAAAGTACAGGGGATGAGCACAAATGCTTCTTCAAGTCATCGAAGGCTTGTTTTGGGGACATGCCCCACACAAAGTTTTCCTTACTGCCACCCCTGGTTACTTGGCTGAGGGCCCATACGATATGAGAGAATCCCAACACGAACCTACGATAGAAATTGGCGAGGCCCAAGAAGCTCCGAACTTCAGTGAGTGTGGTTGGGGCTGGCCAGTCACGGATGACTTGGATGTTGGCCAGATCCACATGCACACCATGTTGATCAATGATGTAGCCTAATTAATGGACACTGTCCATGCCGAAGGATCAGTTTTCCAAGTTTGCATATAATTTGTGTTGTCACAAGGTGTGCAAAACCTGTTGAATATGTTGCAAGTGTTCCGCCCAAGTCTTCTTGCAGATGAGGATGTTATCCAAATACACCATTACAAAAGTATTGGTTAAAGGTTGTACGATATCGTCCATCATCAACGTAAAAGTTGTGGGATCATTTGTCAAACCAAAGGGCATGACCAGTAATTCAAAAAGACCTTATTTTGACTTGAAGGCAGTATTCCATACATTTGTCTGTTCTATTGGGACCTGGTGGTATCCAAACTTCATATCAATCTTACTGAAGTATTTAGCCCCCGTGATTGGATCAAGGAGGGCGTTGATTTGGGGAATCGGGTATTGGTTTTAGACTGTGATTTTATTCAGGGCCCAATAATCAATGCAGAGTCGCCAGGTCCCATCTTTCTTCTGCACCAGCAAGATTGGGCTCCCACAAGGCAATGAGATGGAACGTATGTGCCCCTTTTGGAGAATTTCTTGGATTTGCCTCTTGATCTCCTCGTTTTATAATAGAGAGCGATGGTAGACTGACCCATTGGGTAGCAATGCACTTGGGGTCAGATCGATGGGATGCTTGACCTGGCAGTCTAGTGGTACCCCAATAGGACAGGAGAATATATCTAAGTATTCCTCCATGACCCTATCCACTTGCTTCTATTGTGTGGAGAGATCGGTTGCGGAGACCCTGGATGTGGCTGCGATATTTCGCTCACTCTAAGAGCGAATCATGAAGAAGACAAATTTCCCGGTCTGAGAGATGAGCTTTCTGCATTGCTTGGTAGAGATCAAGGAAATAGAACTAGGAGGGACTGCCTTGGGTATCCTGTACAATTTCATGTTCAAAGTAATAATAACACTACAAGGCCTAGACTCATATACAACATGATGTTTCCATTAATAAGGTTGGCCCAAAATAACATTACAAAATTCGAGAGGAGAAACATCACACAATACCTCGTCTTTGAAGGGATTGATGTCGTACGATAGTCAGCACTGTTGGCTAATGTGAAGATCGCTTCCTTGGTGAATCCATCCAATGGTGTAGGGTTGTGGGTGCGGCGTTGTCGACAGATCTAGCCGCTTGATGACCTATGCTGAGATGAGGTTCTTTTGGCTACCGCTATCAACGATGAAGTGCAGCGGGGTGCCTTTTACCCACATCTGTGAATGGAAGAGGCGCTCACCTTCTTCTAGCTAGTCTGGTTCACCAAGCTAGAGCTTGGTGGTAGAAATGATGGCACTGGGTTCCACATCAATGATCTGTCTTCCCCTTTCTGGTTATGACTCAGAGTCAAAAGTTGCATCTGATTTAGAGGCTTTCAAATCGGCCAACGGCGATTACTTTGAGCAGTAGTCAACATTGTTATGCCAAGGGATCTTATGGAAGTAGCACCACTTCCTAGTATCTTTCTTTGTCTTTCTGGTGTCCTTCTTTGCTTGCGTCTTGGACTAGTTGTTCTGATACTATCCATATTTTCTCTATCCTTTTTTCAGTGGGTTGGGGCCGCCCCTTCTTGGATTTTGTTGTGAGGGGTTCCCAGGCCCAATTTTTCACGTCTTTTGTTTGAGATTCTACTCGATTTTGATGGCATATTGGTAGGCTGTGACCAAGGATGAGATTTCTAGAAATTCCATTTCAGTATGGATGTATCTATGCAAAGCACCACGATAGTTGAGCACCAGATGTCACTCTAAATCTTTGATACCCATATTGGTGTGCAAGGTATGGAATATATTTGTGAACTATGGCATTGCTTAGTCTCTTTCTTTCCGTTGTGTGGTCCATTTGGTATACAAGTCGTCATAACTTCCAACAGGGTAGTATTGTTCCTTAATCTCATCCCTGAAGGATTCCCAGGTGGTTGTGACTATAAATAATGAGGGTTCCTATGTTTCATTTTGCTCACAAAAAGTTTCCCACCAATATTTGACATGGGGAGCGGCTTTAAGGAGTGAAAAAGTAATCTTTTCTCTATTCGAAAAGTTATGGACAGAAAAATACCCTTTTAGTAGATTCAACCACTTGTCTACAACATCTGCGTCTATTTGGACTTCAAATATAGGAATATTGAAGTTGATTTCTACCTTGAAGGGGGCGGCACCTCTGCTCGAGGAAGTAATGGACCCTGTCGACAAGGCTAGCCGCTTGATGACAAATTTCCTAGTCTGAGAGATGATCATCCTTCATTGCTTGGCATATATCAAGGAAATATCACTAGGAGGAATTGTCTCAAGTATCCTGTACAATTTCCTTTTCAAAGTAATAATAACACTACGAGGCCTGGACACATATACAACATGACGTTTCCATAAATAAGGTTGGCCCAAAAGAACATTACAAACTTCGAGAGGAGAAACATCACACAATACCTCCTCTTTGAAGGGATTGATGTCGTATGACAGTCAACACTGTTGGTTGACGCGGAGATCACTTCCTTGGCAGAGCCATCCAATGTTGTAGGGTTGTGGGTGCGACATTATCAGCAGGGCCAATCGCTTGACGACCTCTGCTAAGATGAGGTTCTTCTGGCTACCACTATCAATGATGAAGTGTAGCAGGGTGCCTTTTACCCACATCTGTGAATGGAAGAGGCACTCACCTTCTTCTGGTTCGTCTGGTTCACCAGGCTAGAGCTTGGTGGTAGCAACGGTGGCACTAGGTTCCACATCAATGATCTGTCTTCCCCTTTCTGGTTCTGACTTAGGTTCAGAAATCGCATCAGATTCATAGGCTTTCAAATCGACCATGAGTGACTACTTTGAGGAGCAGTCACCAATGTTATGACAAGGGCTCTTATGGAAGTCGCACCACTTCCCCGTATCTTTCTTTGTCTTTTTGGTGTCCTTCTTTGCTTACATCTTCGACTAGTTGTTCTGATATTGTCCATATTTTCTCTATCATTTGTTCAGTGGGTTGGGGCCGCCCCTTCCTAGATTTTTCTGTGAGGGGTTCCCAGACCCAAATTTTTGCGTCTTTTGTTTGAGCTTCTACTCGATTTTGATGGCATATCAGTAGGTTGCTCCCAAGGACGAGATGTCCATAAATTCCATTTCATTCTGGATGTGTCTATGTAAAGTATCGTGATACTTGAGAACCAGATGTCAATCTGAATCTTTTATACCCATATTGGTGTGCAAGGTATGGAATATATTTGTGAACTCTGGCATTGCTTAGTCTCTTTCTTGCAGCAGTGTGGTCCATTTCGTATACAAGTCGTCATAACTTCCAACAGGGTAGTATTGTTCCTTAATAGCATCCCTGAAGGATTCCCAGGTGGTTGCGACTATAAATAATGAGGGTTCCTCTATTTCCTTTTGCTCAAAGAAAGTTTCCCACAAATATTTGACATGGGGAACAACTTTGAGGAGTGAAAAAGAATATTTTCTCTATTCAAAATGTTATGGACAGAAAAATACCCTTCTAGTAGATTCAACCACTTGTCTACAACATTTGCATCTATTTGGCCTTCAAATATAGGAATATTGAAGTTGATTTCTACCTTGAAGGGGGCGGTGCCTCCACTCGAGGAAGATGAGTCCACTCGAGGAAGTAATGGACCCTGTCGGCAGGGCTAGCCGCATGACGACAAATTTCCCAGTCTAAGAGATGACCTTCCTGCATTGCTTGGCAGAGATCAAGGAAATAGCACTAGGAGGGACTTCCTTGGGTATCCTATACAATTTCCTTTTCAAAGTAATAATAACACTACGAGGCATAAACTCATATACAACATGACGTTTCCATAAATAAGGTTGGCCCAAAGGAACATTACAAACTTCAAGAGGAGAAACATCACATAATACCTCCTCTTTGATGGGCTTGATGTCGTACGACAGTCAACACTGTTGGCTGACGCGGAGATCACTTCCTTGGCGGAGCCATCCAATGGCGTAGGGTTGTGGGTGCGGCATTGTCAGTAGGGCCATCTGCTTGACGACCTCTTCTAAGATGAGATTCTTATGGCTACCGCTATCAACGATGAAGTGCAGTGGGGTGCCTTTTACCCACATCTGTGAATGGAAGAGGTGCTCGCCTTCTTTTGGCTCGTCTATTTCACTAGGCTGGAGCTTGGTGGTAGAAATGGTGGCACTGGGTTCCGCGTCAATGATCCATCCTCCCCTTTTTGGTTCTAACTCAGAGTCAGAACCAACATTTGATTCAGAGGCTTTCAATTCAGCCACCAGTGACTTCTTTGAGCAGCAGTCAACAGTTTTATGCTAACGACTCTTATGGAAGTTGCACCACTTCCCGGTATCTTTCTTTGTCTTTCCGGTGTCCTTCTTTGCTTGTGGCTTGGACTGGTTGTTCTGATACTGTCAATATTTTCTCTGTCCTTTTTTCAATGGGTTGGGGCCACCCTTTCCTGGCTTTTTCAATGAGGGTTTCCCAGGCCCAAATTTCCACATCTTTTGTTTGAGCTTCTACTCGATTTTGATGGAATATCAGTAGGTTGCCCCCAAGGATGATATGTCCAAAAATTCCATTTCGATATGGATGTATCTATGCAGAGAACTACGATACTTGAGCACCAGATGTCACTCTGAATCTTTGATACCCATCTTGGTGCACAAGGTATGGAATATATTTGTGAACTATGGCACTGCTTAGTCTCTTTCTTGCTGCAGTGTGGTCCATTTGGTATACAAGTCGTCATAACTTCCAAAAAGGTAGTATTGTTCCTTAATAGAATCCCTGAAGAATTCCTAGGTGGTCCCAACTATAAATAATGAGGGTTCCTCTATTTCCTTTTGCTCACAGAATTTTTCCCACCAATCTTTGACATGGGGAACGACTTTGAGGAGTGCAAAAGTAATATTTTCTCTATTCGAAAAGTTATGGATAGAAAAATACCCTTCTAGTAGATTTAACCACTTGTCTACATCATTTGCTTCTGTATGAACTTCAAATATAGGAATTTTGAAGTTTATTTTTACCTTGAAGGGGGTAGCGCCTCCGCTCAAGGAAGATGCGTCGCCTGTTGGTAGTCGTCGAAGGATTTGCGTGAAACTATCCATCATCTCGTTCCTCTGTTGCGTGAGGGCTTCCTCAAGCAACATTTTGAAAGGATATCATGTCCCATCATCTTTATCTTATCCTTCCATGAGAGGTCGCTTGGGCATGCGAGATATTTTGTCCTCAAGAGAAACAAGCTCGAGACCCAATTCTTTGTAC
Source organism: Picea engelmannii (assembly GCA_009831015.1). NCBI lineage: Eukaryota > Viridiplantae > Streptophyta > Pinopsida > Pinales > Pinaceae > Picea > Picea engelmannii. Next base: position 85,719 of record ML803753.1, on the reverse strand, counting down.
CCTGACCTCATTGAGGACATGCATTAAGACGACAAGGAGCAGACCTCTCTGATACCATTGATCCAGATTTTATGAACAGAATGAAATGAATACAAATTATTAAAAGATGTTTAACATAGAATAACAGAGATACAGTAAAACTGGTTTTCTATTCAATAAGGAAATAAGCTAAAAATGTAAAATGCAGTGGAAAACAAGCTTGCTGGAATGGTGGTGGCTTATCTCTGAGAAGAGATGTGACGGTTGCGCTCATTCGTAAGAAGATGATTAAAATGAGGCTCTGAAGGACTTTTTACACTAAACAGGAATGTCAAAAACTCTGTACATTTAAAAACCTAACCCTAGGAGATGAAGCGCCAAAATTCATGTGGGCCCCGTTTGGGTAAGTTAGTACGTCAACTTCGTGAGGTCGTAACTTTTTCATATGATCTTTGTTTTATGCGCACGATAGCCCGTTGGAAAGGTATTGTCGAGGATATTAATTTTGGAGGATCAATTAGAGCCTTATACTATCATTTAGAAGCTCGATCCCGAAAAACCTTCATTTAGGCCCTCAAAATGGCCTTGAAAGTTAAAAACTGCTAAAAATAGTAAATTGCCAAAATTGCCAGAAAAATGTTTTGAGCGAGTTAGAAAAGGTGGGTGGCCACCGATATCCCCCTGGATCACCATGTTCTACCTAGATTCTGAAACGCCTTTCTTTGCAACACAAAAAAAGATAGAGACAAGTTTTTTCATGGTAAATGGTCATGGGGGCTATCAAGGTTGGGTCTTAAGCCCTGGACAGTAGAATTTGATCAGAAATATAACTGCAAAGAAAATGTGGGTGCGAAAATATAACTGAAAAGAAAATGTGGGTGCGAAAATATAACTGCAACAAATTAGAGAAGGTCCAGGTGGTCTCGATAGGAGGTTCTAAGGAATTTTGCTTGGACCTGGGGACATTCAAATCTTCCATATCTGACATGGGATATCTTGTCCTCCAGGACACCCAAACAGGTATGTTCTCAGAGGCCCCCGTTTATCTTTCCTCTCCTTAAATCGAGAATTTTTCTCCTAAGAATCCCACTAGTTCTGAGGGGTTGGTCCACTCATCCTTGGTATTTCTTTGAAATCCTCCTTCCCCTCACACCATTCTTGTGGGTCCCAATTCATCCCCTTCCTCCTCCCCTCCTCATGTTGTTATGTTGGTCCCCCCTCCTCAACCCTCTCTCCACTTTGCTCCAGCAGAACCTTCTTCCCCCGCTACCTCTAGCCCTTCAGTTCTCCCTCCCTCCCCTAGCCCTAAACCTTCCCTTGACCCTCGACCTATTCTTCCCACCCCCTCCTCCCTTAGTGTTCTGCCTCCCCCTCCCCCTCCTCCTTCCTCAAAAGGTTACGCCTTGAGGTCTAAAGTCAAACTTAAGGAATTTTCCCCATCCAAAGGAGGTTTACCCTTAGACGTCCCTCAAAGGTCTATCACTGGAATAAATTCTCATATTTTGGAAGTTAAGGAACCGACAGCAGCTAAAATCAAAAAAGGCCCGCAAGCCGCCATCACAAGGGCCCTTAGAGCAGGGAAATCCCTCCCCCCTCTGAAAAAATGATATGTCTCTCCTACAATGCAAGAGGGATTAACCCTCAAAAGGTTTCTCCTGAGCCTTAATATCGATGTTATTTTATTATAGGAGACGATGTGTAAAGGGGAAGTATAAATAAAGGCTATCACACCCTGGTTAAAATATTGGGCCTTTATCTTGATCGACGTTGAAGGTTAGTCTGGAGGTTGGGTGACAAGTTAGAGTGCGTATTTTAAATCCCTTTCTTCATCATATTCAATATCCACCATTTATGTGAACCTAAAACGTAAATATGATGACTACGCTTTCTCTATCATAAATATATATGGTCCTTACACTGATAGAATTCCCTTTTCGGAAAACCTAAAAAGTGAAGGAGTTTTTAGTGCCCCGTTAACGATCATTGGAGGAGATATGAATTTCACTCTCCCCATAAGAGAGGTTTGGAGAACTCATCCAAAATATGATTGACAATGTAGTTTTTGTCTATCCTTTCTCGAATCTGTAAATATAATGGACATGGAACCTGTAAAGCTCACTCTAACTTGGAGAAATTTTTGAAAAGGGAGAGATAAATTCATGAAAGGACTCGATAGATTCCTGGTAACATAATTTTTTTGGATAAGGGAATAAGATTCATTTCAAAAGTAGAAGAAGGAGGGAGCTTAGATCATCACCCCATCTCTCTGTGATGGAGCCCTAGCCTTGTTTCCCCCTCCCCCCACACGTCATTAAAAATCAATAAAGTTTTGTTCAACGACCTTGATTTTCAAAACTTAGTCTCCTCATCTTGGAGGAATCTACAAGTCGACAAAAATGAGCCTCTAATGATTCAATTTGAGAAAAATATGAAGAACACCAAAGCAAATATAAAGAATTGGATTCCAATATAGAAAGCCAAAAAAAAAGGAGATCTCTGAGATCGAAAATGATCTTTCTAGACTTGGCATCAGACTGGATAAGGAACCCCATAGCCCAAATCTATTGGAAGAATTAAGGGAATTGGAGAAAAAAAGAAACGAGTGGCTAAAACGTGAAGAAGAGGAATGAAGACTTAAAAGTTGAGTCCTTTGGATAAAAGTTGGGGACAACAACACTAAATTCTTCCATAACTTTTCCAACCAAAGAAAGAACCAAAACACTATTTGGGAGCTCAATACTGAAGAAGGAATATGATTCAAATCCTTTATGGAAAAAGAGAGGCAGGGGCCTGTCGAGGCAGGGGCTTGTCACTTTAAATCCCTCTTCTCGGCCCCAGAAGGCTGCCCCATTGATCCAAGTGGATATTGGTGGCCACTCACCTATTCCAACTGGCTCCTCTTGTCTGTTTTTAGTTCAACGCGTTCTTATGTACTTCTTTGTAATTGTGGGTTCTAAACTTCTAGGGATATCTGAATCCCTACATATCTTCCAGGTGGATAGTGGTGGCCTCTCACCTAATCCAACTTTCTTATTTTGTATGTTTTCATGTCAACACATCTTGTTGTACTTCCAGGGCCATTTTGGAGACCTAAACTGTGTTTTTTTTTCTCTCCACAGTCAAACTATAGACGAAGTTAGAGTTTGATGGTGTAATGTGTATTTCTATGAAATACCTTTCCAACGAGATATCACACACGTAAAACGAAGGTCGTATGCAAAAGTTGTGACCCTGGGAATTTGAGGTACCAACTTACCCATAGGGGCCCACATGACTTTTGGCGTTTCACCTCCTAGGGTTAGGTTTTCGGATGTCTAGGGTTTTGGAATTCATGAGTAATATCAAAAAGGCCTTTGGAGCCTCATTGTAATCATTCTTCTCAAATGGATGTGTGTAGCAGACACATCTCTTCTTATAGATAGCTACCTCCATTCGAGCAAGAGTTTTAGTTCTGCAGTTTTACAGTTTTAGCCTATTTCATTTATTCAATAGAAGATATTGTTCACTAGATATTTGTATTGTTCTTCGTATCTCTGTGTTTATTGTATTTATTCTATTAATTAGTTCGTTCTGGTCCTAAATCCAGATCACCCATCCAAGAAATCCTTCAGGTAGTGGAAACATTCCAGCCCTTATTCTCTGATGAAATGAGTCTTTCCCTTCTAAAAGAATTTTTAGTCGATCAGGTAAAAGCAACCCTTTTCTCAATGCAAAGTGGTAACATTCTAGGCCCGGATGGATTCCCAATGGAGCTTTTTAAATTCTTCTATGACCTCTTAAAGGAATATTTACTCCTCGTGATCAAAGAGTCTCAATATTCTGGATGAATTTTCAGCCCACTTAGCACAACCTTCTTGTGCCTTATCCCGAAAAAGAAGAACGTCGAAATGCTCGAGGACTATCGCCCAATCTTCTGTTGCAATGTGAATTACAAAATGATTACAAAAATTATTACATGCAGATTAAGAACTATCCTTAGTAAGGTAATAAGTGATGAACAATTTGGGTTTCTACAAAATAGGTAGATTCATGATGCAGTGGCTTTAGCACAAGAGTCCATACATTCAGTTAAACAAAAGAAACTTAAAGTTTACTTCTTTAAGATGGACCTGTCAAAAGATTATGATCGTGTAAATTGAACCTTCCTTCGGCTAGTCCTCATCCAATTGGGCATGAACCTCAAAGTGGTAAAGTGGGTAATGGGTATCCTCAATAGTGCCTCTTTCACAATCTTGATGAAAATCGCTCCTTATTGTTTCTTTAGAGCCTCCATAGGCCTTTTCCAAGGTTGTCCCCTATCACCTTTCATGTTCCTAATCATCGCAGAAGCCCTAAGAAGGATTCTAAAAGAGGCCATAATCGAAGGGCGGTTAAGATTCTTAAAAGTGATGGAAACAAAAATGATCTCTCATATTTTCTTCATCGACGACATCTGTGTAAGTATCTATGGCTCTCTAAGGGGCATGTCTTCCCTCAAAAAAACTTTAGACTTGTTCTGTAATGCGACTTTCATGAAGATTAACCTTGAAAAGTCTTGTTTACTAACCAGTTTTTGTTCGGAGGCTGAAATAACTTATTTTCTCCGCCTTCTGACTATCCAATACAAATATCTAGAGGAGGGAGTTAAATACTTAGGCTTCCACCTAAATCTAATAACCTAGCTTTTACAAATAAGTTGTTTATGAAGTGACTCACTTTTAGAGAACAAGTAGGGATCACTTTTACAATGAAATTACTTTATAAATGAAAATTGCATGCAAAATAAATAACTTGAAATAAAATATTAAAGCCACTTATAGTGATTCACTTATATAATTTAAGCGAAACACACTTTACAATGGATGCATAAACTCTTTCAAAAAAAAGAAAAAGACTTGAACTCAAGACCTTTTACTTAATAAATCAATTTTTAACTGAGTTAGTGCAAAACACATTATATTGTTAAGAAGGAGGATTGGGGGTGTTGTTGTTGTTGTTGTGGAAGATGGTCTTTGAGAGCATGCTCATAAAAAAATATTTTCACACAAGAAAAAAAAATTATTCTTGACAACAAAAATGGTTAGATATTGGTTCGTTTATTCGGAAAATGCAAGTTTTCTCTCTATTTCGTATTTACCAAGGTCACATAGAGTGCACGGAAAATAGCATACGCAGATAAGAAAACATTTTTCTATTCTGTTTCTGATTTGCCAAGATCGCACAAAGCACAGGGAAAAGAGAATACATAGATAGAAAAGAGTAGCAACCCGAAAACAAAAAACAAAAATAACAAAATAAAACTGAAATATTATCTCTATAAAAAATTAAAAGGGTGTATTCAAGATTTATACCTCCAGATATGACTCAAATGGACGTATATTAGGGAAAAATAAACATTTTTGAGTGAAACGAAAGGCAGTTCTAAATGAAATGATCACTCTATATGCAATGGAACATTCCTCACAGACCATAAATGTACGAAAATAATAGAAACTAGAGATGTGGCAACACGACTTCATGAACTTGATCTACAATGGGAGCGGGTCTTCAAATGAGCTCTGATAGCATGTTTGAAAACACAAGTATTCCAATAAAGGATGACCACATATGTAACCACTCACGCAACGAGATCAAATATCAACACACCGATGTTTTTACATGGTAAAACCCCTATGAGGAAACATCCACGGCCCCAACCAACATGGCCACTTCGAGCAATTTATTAATGCAAAAGAAAATATTACAGAGAAATTTACAAGAGAGTTTCTCACAATCGATCATCAACAAATGACCCTCCATTTTCTTTAAATAGAGATCATGGACCAATCAGGTGTTAATCCACAAATCAATGTAGCTATTAAGATTGAGGAGAATATGAGTTGTCAGATCACTATATGTCAGGAACATATCGCGATTGTCAAATTACCTAACTACAAATGTTGCATACTAATGCATACTAAAGAAACAGACTTTTACCTAACAACACATTAGACCAAATTGATATTAACTAACTCCTAAGTGTTTAAACATCCTAACATAAGAAAATGAAGAATAAAGAATTAAAGGTGCGACTCTAAACAAGTTGTTGGTTTTCCCGATTTCAGTTTCTAGGGTAAAAATTTATGTGCAATGTGTGTGTTCCATTGTATATTTTCTATTTTTATTAAGAATCAATTTTCAATAATTAATTATACAAGGTTAAAATCTACATTTGGTACCAGAGTAGTTATTGGCTTGAGGGGGAGGCCTCTGTGGCTAAAATTTTGGCTCAAGTCTGTGATAAACGTTGTTACAGTGGGAGCTATGTGGTATCGATTCTTGCGGTGAAAAGAAATGGCAAGTAGTTCAAAAATAAAAATCAAGAAATTTAATGGGAAAATTTTGAGTTGTGTAAGCTCAAGATGGAAGATTTGTTAGTTGAAAAAGATCAATAGATCATTATCGATCCGAGTATTGCACCTACAGGAATTTCAACAGAAGACTGGGAGAATTTGGATTGAAAGGAAAAGAGAAAAGTCTGGTTGTGTCTCTTAGTTTCAATATTATTGAATGTGTTAGAGGAAGCTATAGAAAAACAATTATGGGATAAGTTAGGGAATTTGTATTAGTCTAAGTCCCTGGTAAACAATTTTTTCCTATTAAAGAAGTTGTACAAGTTGAGGATGAAATATAGAGAATCAGTGACAGAGCATCTAAATGCATTCAATACTATGGTAAGTCAGTTATTGTCTATTGATATTAATATTTATGATTAAGATAAGTGTATTAGTTTATCATTCTCTTTACCAGACTCGTGGGATAGTGTGATTGTGGCCATAGGTAGTAATTCAAGTACTTTACCTTTCAATGATGTGGTCTCATCTTTGTTGTAGGAGGAAATGAGGAGGAAAAATATGGAAATAAAGAGAACATATGTCTTATTTGAAAGAGGATTCTCCCACGAAATAAATAGATCTAAGTCCTCAAGTGGTAGATCTAAATCTAGGGGAAGGTATAAATATCCCAAAATATTTTTAAAGGTAGGATGGAGATGTGGAAAAGAAGGGAACTACAAGAAACAATGCAGATCCAAAAGTGTTGAGATAGGGAAGGGATCTGGTGATGCCCCTTCTATAAAAGAAAAAACATTCGTGGATGAAGGAGGAGATGTGTACTTGGATTCTTCAAGAACACATGCAGATCATGAGGCATGGCTAGTAGACTCAAGTGCATCCTTTCATATGGCTCCTCACAGGGAGTGGTTTTGCAAATATGAAAAATATGATGGAGGTGATGGTTTCCTATGTGATGACTCGACATCAAAAATCATAGGACAAGAAAAAGTCAAGTTGAACTTCATGGATGGAAGGATTAAAACACTCCCTGGTGTTTTTCACATTCCAAGGTTGGCTAGAAATTTGATTGATGTGAGAAAAATGGATGATGCAGGGGTAAAAACAGTTTTTGAGAAATAAACGTGTAGGATGGTTCGAGGGGAAATGGTGTTGTTGAATTAAGTTCTAATTGGAACTCTGTATAATTTGTTGCAAATAACTATTAGTGACAGGTGAAATAGTTATCTTGTTCTTTAGATTGTAGTTGAATAAGAAAAAAATCCTACAATCTCTAGAGAAAAGACTATGTTGTGGCATCAAATGTTGGGACATATCGGAGAGAAGGGCCTTTGATTTATACATAGTAAATGTATGGTTGAAGGTATGTCTAGATGCTCTCTAGATTTTGATTTTTGGGAACATTGCATATATGAGAAGCAAAATCGGGTAAGATTCCCCTTTGGTGCAACCAGGGAATAGGGAATTTTATAGTTGGTGAACAATGATGTGTTTGTACCTGTGTCGGTTCCATCACTGAGAAAATATTTGTACTATGTCTCATTTATAGATGACTTCTTGAGGAATACATGGACTTATTTCCTCGAGAAGAAATCTAAAGTCTTTGTAAATTTCAAAGAGTTTAAGTCTCTTGTGGAGAATCAGACAAAGAAGAGAATTAAGGTACTGAGGACAGATAATGGTGGAGAATTTTGCATAAATAAATTCAAAGAATTCTGTAAGAAATGTGGCATAGCAAGGAAGAAGACTACTCCATACACACCTCAGCAAAATGGAGTTGCAAAAAATATGAACAAGACATTGATGGAAAAAGCAAGGAGCATGCTGAGTGGTGTCAGGTTAGGACATGAATTATGGGCATAGGAAGTGGGTATTGAATGTTACCCATTCAATCGATCACCCTCATCAATGCTGGATTCCAAAACTCCACACAAGGTATGGAATCGTAAGAATCCCTCTCTTACACATTTCAGGTTATTTAGTTGTGATGCCTATGTTCACGTTCCAAAGGAAAACAAGAGTAAGATGGATAAAAAGGTTGAAAAGTGTATCTTTATTAGGTATAAATATGGTCTGAAAGGTTATAAGATTTGGAACCCATAAACTAAGAAGGTGGTGTATAGTTGAGATGTGGTATTTAGAGAAATCAAATATGTTTTCAAACAAGAAGTCCTACCAAGAGAGGAAGAACTAGAGAAAATAAAGTTTGAGTTGAAGGATAATGAATCAAACTCTATAGAAGAACATGCATTAGAAGAAGAACATCCTCATACTCCAGTATTGAGGAGATTAGTTCAGGAAACAAAGGAAACCGGGAAGGTATACTCCACCTAATTTCCATTCAAATTTTTCTATTTATTACTGATGATGATCCTAAAACTATTAGGGAGGTAGTGGATTTAGAGGATGTAAAACTATGTAAAAAGGCCATGGTTGAAAAAATGGCATCCTTGGACAAGAATGAGGCTTGGGATCTAGTAGAGTTACCGACTAAAAGAAATCTCATTGGCAATAAATGGGTGTTTAAGAAGAAGTTGAATGCGGAAGGTAAAGTGGAATATGATACCACATGTTAGAAAAATACACTTCCACACTAACCTTATAGAAGAGAGGAAGACATATTTAAACAAGAATGTAAATGACAAAGTAATCACACAGAACACAAATATTTTACCTTGGAAACCCAAACGTGAAAACTAGCATTGCTTGAGCGTCTTGCTCTCTTGTTTTCTTATTCATTCAGAATAAAAGGTTACATGCATAACCTTGGTCTACACCTAAGACACAATTGACATCATACCCTCTTTCTTTTCACAAGAAGAATCCTATAGCCAATTCGTCTTACATCTACATGACCAACAACCTACTGCTAAATATTAGCATGAACATCAACTTAATACGAATACAACATGCCTTGTTTATAGGATTTACAGTAGGAAAAACACTAAAAAAAGGCATCCAAACACAGTTACAGATCCACGAAGATCATTGACTACAAATCTCGCGAATCTCAGGATTTTGTTATAGTTTTTTTTTTTTTTGACAAAAACGGTTATGTTGCATTAATCGGCATTCTGGCCAGCCAGAATCTGAAAGTTACAAGTCCGAAGAAGGTTGGTGACCTCTAACAGTGCTGCCAACCTTCTTGTGAATGTCTTGGGAGACCAATCCCCTCTGCTCCTTGAACTAATTCGAGAATATGACAAAGTGTGCGTACAAGAGTAAATTCTCACAAACTGTGAGCATAGCAAAAGACAGAAGCAAAGCATTATTCCAAGGGGACTGAAATTTTCCCCTTAATGTAGGGG
>ML803753.1:7662-29039 GCA_009831015.1 Picea engelmannii | reverse complement strand
TAAAGCATTGGTGTACTGTGTGTGTGTATGTTTGTTCATTTGTTCATTGCTTATTTACTCTGCAGTTATTGGATGATAATGCTTCATTGATATAACACTTGGATTATATGATTAAAAAGGATTAAATTGCTCTATTACTGATTCACCCCCCTCTCAGTAATCCAACAATTGACCTCAAAATGAGAACTCTATCCCTAAAAACCCATATTTTTGGGTGAAAAACACCAAAATCAACCCTCGAATCGAAAAGTGGTGCCACAAGTAGCACCATTTTTTTCCCTTCTTTTGTGTGTCGATCGGGGGGGAATTAAAATTATAACTTGTTTTAAGACATGCCCTTCACAATCGATATTGTTGTAGACAAAACCTTAAAGTGGTGCTCCTTGTAGCACCCATTTTTTGAAGGGTAGGGGAGGGATTAAAATTACAACTTGATTGAAATTGTGGCATTGACAACTGATACCATTGTAAAAAAAAATCTTACAACTTTTTTGAGATTGTGGCCTGACAATCAGTACCATTGCATACATAAACCTTAAAATCTTACATCGTTGTAAAAAAATCATAAAAAAAGAAAAAAAAAAACTGAAAAAGTGGACTTTTTTTAAATGTTCGGGATAAACAAAATTGCAAGTGAAAAAACCTCAAGTAGGCACAAAGCCTATTATTTTAAGAAATAGAAAAAAATAGCATTTTATATATATATATATATAACATAATTTATATGATTATTTTTTATTGTTTTCTTGCTTGGAAATGGTAGAATAATCCATCCTCATTTTTTTTTTCCTTACATTAATCCAATACTATTGTGGAAGGTTTTTCTCCATTGATTTTAGTTTCCTCATAGACACAATTAACCCAAAATACTTTATTGAAATCAAGCAATGCCAACACCAATGCTTCAATGATCTTATGCTTCAACAAATCAAAGTCTTTTTTTCTCATCCCTCCCAAGAAAATACTCAATCCTACATACACTCAACCATTGGTATATATATTGTTGAATCCCTTAATGAACTGGTAAACTTTCTCAATACGGTAGAAACTCCTTACATACAATAACACTCATTGGTGTAGGCCAATCCAAAATAGATTTGATTTCCTTTGATTCCATGTGCAAAGGTCCTTCGATCACAATAAACCCAAGATACATCAAGGTGTCCTTCATGAACTCACACGTTTTCATATTCACTCACACATTGTTCTTTGGTCAATGCTTAAAATACCAATCTCATATGCTCTGCTCTATTTTTGTTGAAATTCAAAATGCCATCTAGATACATGTCTATAAACAAACTAATGTACAGTTGCAACACTTCATTCATTAACTGAATGAATGTGCTCTGCTCTATTTTTGTTGAAATTCAAAATACCATCTAGATACATGTTTATAAACAAACTAATGTACAATTGCAACACTTCATTCATTAACTGAATGAATGTACTTTGCACATTGATAATCCAAAATGGTATAACCAACCATTCATACAATCCATACTTGGTATTGAATGCAATTGTACACATCTCCTTCTATAATTATGATATGATTGTATATTCTTTTCGAATCAATCATGAAAAACTATATTGTTCCGCATAAACTATACATCAAGTCATAAAGTCTCGATAACATAAAATAATACTAGATTAAGATCTTATTCAACACTCTATTATCTTTAAATACACATTTTCCATCTTTATTTGATGTTATCGGGTTTAAAACTACATGTGAATCATGAATGGGTTAAAACTTTCTTTTATCAATCCATTTACAAGAAATCAACTACTTGCCTATTTAATCATGCACTCTATATGGGACTCCTTATGCACAATTTGATTCACGAAACTTGTGTGCATAATTAAGTCAATCTAGTGTGCACAATCAAATGAATACCATGTGCAATTTTCCTCTTCATTTCTATTGTGGTTTATTTTCTCTTCATGATCTTATGTCACATGTCCCAAAACTTTCCTCTCCACATGTAGCATTCTTTAGTCTCATTCAATGTGCTTATGAACTCCTTTATTGGCACCAACAAAATTATTTTCACCATCCTTTAGTGGCAATGACTTTATGCACTTACCATCCTTCATGATAGTGTGTGTGTTGGTATTCCTTACATCATGCATTACGCATCCATCAATTGCCATGTTCTCCCAACAAAAAATGACGAAAGCATCCATGGAAATGTGATCACACAATATTTCAAAAGAAATTTTACATTGATTTATAACAATTAGGCCTCATAACCCTTATGGAACCAAACTAACAATGGTGTATAGTTGAGGCCTGAGGGTGATGTTCTCTTGCTAACCACAACTTTTCTACCATTTATGTAGTGACCATCTTCTATGAGAAACCAAAATACATTATGAACTTGCAACCCTTACCTCCTAATTATATAAATGATTATGAAGATATTATTCCTCAATCATGTTTCTTTGATTGGTATCTATTATTCCTATGCAAACATACCTCTATGCATCATTGAGTTCTATCCTCATTCAAGTGTTGTTGATGTGATTGATGGTATATCCTTACACTCTCCCTACAGTAACCAAGCTATTGAATGTTTCCTCACAACATTCCTTTGTTGGCATTCAAACAATTTAATTTCCTTTCATCTTTCTAGGTGTAACAATAAATGGTTCTTTGCATGTGACCATACCCATGACTTCTAAATTATTTGTGACCTTTGCATTGCACATGTACACACACATATATTTTGACATTAATAGTCTTTTCTCCATGCACATCCTCTCCTTTGTGTGTTTCATTTCATCCTCTCATGCCACGACATCTATTTTGACCAAAATTCTTTATGCTGGAATTATGTGCTAGCATATCCTCAACTTAAATTATGACTAGTATGATTCTTCAATAGAATTCATATTATATAGGATTATCTCATTTTGAATGGTGAATTTCATACCATTCATGTACCTCAAAACTCGTTAATTTTTCTTCTTGATGTCCAACACATATCTACATATCAACAACAAATATCAACACCTTGCACACTCTACTCATTACATCAAAGGTTCTACACTTGTTTGAATAGTGTATGTGTATAATCCTCTCGCAAGAATTTTTGGCACAACTTTTGGACCATCTTACTCAATGTTGATATCTTCTTCATTTTATTGTGTGTTCTCTCTTGCTACACAAACTCTTACCATAGTGTCACGTGTCTCTTCAACCTTGTGATTGTGAACTTCGTTCTTTGATGATCTTCTTGAATTTCTCATACTCGAAGTAACATTATATTTTTCCCAATCAATCTACTAGGGATTCAACCTTCACAATGACATAATATATTGGGAGTTCCACTTTTACGTATCATCACCCAATGCAATGAATGTTGAGTGGACTACTTAAGCTCATGAGAAGTTAATCATTTTGACTAATGCTCATGGAAGATGGGTGATGCACTAATGATTTTCTCTATGCAGATCATGCCAAAAATGATATTTCATATGTTGGACTATGAAAGCCTTGCAAATTGTTAAAGAAATATTTTAGGGAGCTCTAAATGAATAATTCATAAGGCACAATATTTGCTAAGGTTTTTCAAATGGGGTAGCAAGTTGAATGTTTTTCACTATAGGAAATAACTCCATGCTTAAGTGTGCTCAGATGGGCATTGACCTTCTCAAGAAGTATTTTCTAGTAGGTGCAATCCTCAAAGGTGATGATTGATGCTATGTGATTTATTTCGCTAGTTTCAACCCCACGTATTCACCTTTGTGATTCACCTAGTGCAATGAGTGCAAACTAGACTATTCAAGCTCATGAGAAATATCACTTGGCATGCTGAGTGGCAATTGGACTATTCAAACTCATGAGAAATTGGTCACTTTGACTAATGCTCATGGAATATAGATCATGAATTAATGTGTTTCTCTACACGAATAATCCCCAAAGAGATATTTTGTTGCAGACTATCCCATAAAGATTTCTTCTACAAATATAGTACCCTAAGATGGAGGAATTTGGAGCAAGCAGTGTCTATTATTCACAAGGAGCATAGAGATGATTTTGGTCATATTTTCAAGGGTGCATTTGCATTTGCATGTTATAATACATCTAGCTTAGTGCTTATAGGAAACTAGGCTTTGAAAACTTTTTAAGATAATCTACATGATCTCATATGCTCTCATATTTGTGATAAGTTCAAAAATAAGTTGGGGAGTATCAAGCAAGTTAATTGTCCAATAAAGTTTTAATTTATTCAATTGAGTAGAATGAGAATAAAACCTTATTTGATCAATCATCTTAGTTCTAAATAAGACCTCGAAACAATTAGACTAGACTACAAAGTTGCTAGCTACATCAAGTATAGAACTATATTAAATATGGGTTCTTTTAAGTGAAATTATCACTTAGATTATGAATCAACCAAGACACAAATTATAAACAAGATAGATAATTTAGTAATAAAATTCTAATTTGATGAAATATAAAAATAAGTTGTTCCAGAAGCAAACAATATCTATTTTCTAATATTTTATCCTTACAAAATTGGCAAGATTGTTAATAGAACTTTGAAATTATATATTTAAATTGTTGAATATGCAATGTGGAGATGTTCTAAGAGATGAAAAATTATAAATGTTCATTATCAAAGTCATGATGTTTCATGGACCAAGTCCATCAAATCGACCCCTTAGTTGAAATATTCAATCTCCTACTTGTTTCAATGAGTTCTTTTAAATGTAATTAATTCTAATTTTAATTAAGAAGATTTCACTTATCATGTCATCAACTGTCCTTATACGGTATTATTCTATATGAATTGAGTTGATCACACATCAAGGCTTTGTTGGCTTAAACCTCATTTGACTTTGGTTCACAAAATTTATAGGCCCATGCATTACAAATTCATTTGTTTTCATGAATTGTACAAACTTTTTGCAATATTTTTTTTTTCCGGTCAGAATGGCCCAGTGGTATAAGGCGTCAGACTCAAGTTCTAGTCCTCGTAAGAGGGTGTGGCTTCAATTCCCACTTCTGACATAGGAACGGAGTTATAATTTCCCCTTTTTTATTTCTATTACATTTTCATTCCCATTCATCTTCGACACATGGTTTACGTTGACGGTTTTCTAACTCCAGTTAAGGAATTAGGGTTGTTGACTAATTGGGGCCAATGGATTAGGGGTTTTGGATTCCACAAGATCCTATTTATATTGTATTGTAAACAATGAAGAACATGATTAAAAAAAAATTAGAGGTGCAACTCTAAATAGGTTGTTTGTTTTCCCAATTTGGGTTTCCAGCATAAAAATCTGTGTAATGTGTTTGTGTGTCATTGCATCTTTTATGTTTTTATTAAGAATACATTTACAACAATTTATTATAGAAGATTAAAATATACAACATGTCTCTTCAACCTTGTGATTGTGAACTTTGTTCTTTGAGGATATTCAACCTTCTCATACCCAAAGTAACATTATATTTTTCCCAATCAATCTACTAGGGATTCAACCTTCACGATGCCATCATATATTGGGACTTCCACTTTTACATATTATCACCCAATGCAACAAATGTTGAGTGAACTATTTAAGTTCATGAGAAGTTAATCATTTTGACGAATCCTCATGGGATATGGGTGATGCACTAATGATTTTATCTATGCAAATAATACCAAAAATGATTTTTCATATCTTGGAATACAAAAGACTCGCAAATTGTTAAAGAAAGATCCTAGGGAGCTATAAATAAACAATTCTTAAAGAACAATACTTGATATGTTTTTTCAAATAAGGTAGCAAGTTGAGTGTTTTTCACTATAGGAAATAACTCCATGGTTAAGTGTGCTCGGATGAGAACTTACTTTCTCAAGAAGTCTTGGTTAGTAGGTGCAAGCCTCAAAGGTGATGATTGATGCTATGTGATTCATTTCGCTAGTTAAAACCCCATGTATTTGCCTTTGTGATTTGCCTATTGGAATGAGTGCTAACTAGACTCTTCAAGCTCATGAGACATTTCACTCGACGTAGTGGGTGGTAATTGGACTATTCAATCTCATGAGCAATTGGTAACTTTGACTAATGCTCATGGAATATAGGTCTTGCATTAATGCCTTTCTCTACACGGATGATATAAAAAATGATATTTAGTTGTAGACTAGCTCATAAAGCTTTCTTTTGCGAATATTGATGCAGAAGCATCGCCAACTCATCAAGCGAGCCAGCATGGAGGGAGGACAGYTGGACAGCGCCAGCACAAATTTTGAAAACACCTTGTTTTGGTTGCRCCAAACATTAATGTGTGGATTTAATGAAGCGCAMTTGTACATTGTAATGGACCTTGAGMGGATAGCTCTCRTCCTTAGGTAGATGAGGCATTTAATAGATTTAATGTTAGTAGATAGAATATTTAATTCTAGATTTGATAGCGTAGAGTCCAAGAGGGAAACGGGATATAGACACCCTCCTTTGTACATTGTATTATTATTCTGGATTATCAAGCATTCAGAAGAAGAAAAGAAGAGCAAGCAGAGAATTGTATGAAGAACACCCATGTACAGATATTGAATTAATAGAATGAAGCTTTGATTCAATCTCATGGTTTGTGTTGTTTTCTCTGTGTATTGATGTTTTGCTCCTGAATGTTTGTTTTCTGTTGTACATTTGCTTTTATATGTTGTGTATGCAATTTCATAGTTGAAATGAAGTCTGAGAGGAAGAGTGAATGAGTTTCAATTGTTTCTCTAAGTGAGCCAGAGAATTCCTGCAAGGAGTGCAGTCGAATTGTCCGCAAGGAGTGCGTTGACAGAAGGGTTCAAGTAGAGATAGATTTTGTTCTCATTTTCCTCGAGAGTGCAGATAGGAATAGTGTCGTGCAAGGAGTGCACAGGCCAAGTGTAGCCTCAGAGTTGTGATTCTGAGCAAAGCATTGGAAGACTGCTGCTGCATGAGTGCGCGGGGTCGAAAGGCTTCAACACTTAGACGTTGCTGAAGATTTTCCGCAAGGAGTACGCGCAAGAAATTCTCCAAAGGAATTGAGAAGTCGAGAACAAGCTCAGGAGAAGTAGGACTTCGAATTCGTCGAAGGATTGCACAGAAAGGTTGTGCATCAAAGCATTCGAGCAAGTACCGGAAGCTTGCGTGCAGGTGGACAAATCTTCGTGGAGGAAGCTCTTGTTCATTTCGCAGAATTATTTGAGGAAGAATGGACGGACGGAATCATCCGAGGAGACTCCGTGAGGTTCCGTGGACTGTTGGATCTTCCAAGAGGTGGGAGGAAGTTATGGAGGAACATTCGAAAGGATTCGAAGTTCGGCATGATCGGAGCCGTCGATCAGGGGTCACAAGGGCCGTCGGATCCATACGTAACATCGCGCATCGGGGGTTCGCAGGGTGCAGCTCCAAAATTTCGCAATGAGGATTGCGATATCGCGAGACACGATATACCGGTAAGCCCCAAGACCATGTGGGCCATAGTCAGAGTGATGGGGACAGGTGGCGCGAGTCATCATGATCTCGCCGCGAGAAGTCCCAAGCATTTGGGTTAGGATTCGTGATTCCGCGAAATCCGAAGTCCCGACGAAGGAAGGGATCGTCGGAGAAATTAATTCGCATGTGTGTATCGGTGTTTCGGCACCTCGCGAGTCGGGAGTTGGAAAACCAAGAGCTTAGCATCGCGAGTAGCGAAGTCGCGAGGTAGCGAGATCAAGGATTTCGGCATTTCGGCATCTCGTGTATCGGGGGTTGGAAAAATGAACGGTTGGCGTCGCGAGTTGCGAAGACGCGATAAGACCGAAGTCCCTACGGCGGATAGAGGAAGTCAACGTTGACTGGCACATCGGGTCTCGGGAATTCGAGAGCCCAGAGATAGACAGTGAATTCGCGAAGCTGCGAGTTCCGATCCTCCGACAGCTAAAGAAAGGGGGATTGAGCGAAGAGAATCTGTGGGTACAAACTTCCCGATAGGGAAGTAGAAGAACCGTTGAGTTCTTCGGGCCAAAGGAAAGAAGGTCCTATGCGAGCGATCGCGCATCCGAGGAGTGCGGTTGCGTCGGAGTGGTATCAGAGCGGGATTTACTCTTTGTTTTATGTAGCAGAGAGAGATAGGATTCGCCATGCCGCCCAAAAGAGAAAGACAGTCACCCGACCCAGAAGACAGGGAGGTGAGAAGAAGAGGTAGGCCAGCAGGGAATCCAGAGATGGAAAGCCAGATACGTGATCTCCGAGCGAGATTTGAAGAGATGGAGACAACTCAGAGACGCGGAGTTGGTGCAGGGGATCTTAGTGATTCTGAGGTTGAGGAGGAATCTCGACATGAAGAAGAGGTCACACCAGAGGATGCATCAACCGAGCGGTCGATCAAAGCTATCGCCAGGATGGGTGCGAAGGCGAAAATGGACATTCCAGTCTATGAAGGAAATCTGGATGCAGAAGAGTTGTTGCATTGGATCTGAGCTCTTGACACCTATTTCGATTATGAGGATATTGAAGAGGATAAAAAGGTCAAGCATGTTGTCACGCGGTTGAAAGGACATGCAGCATTGTGGTGGGACGAGCTACAAGCAGATAGACTTTGCAAAGGCAAGAAGAAGATCAAAAGTTGGGATCGAATGATTGCAAAGATGAAGGCAAAGTTCATCCCAAGGGATTATCAAATTACTCTGTTCAGGAGAATGCACAACCTGAGACAGAAGTTGATGACAGTGAAAGAATACACTGAGGAATTCTATCGACTGAACATCAGAGCAGGTCATCGGGAGAGCGATGATGAGAAGGTTGCCAGATATCTGAATGGTCTGAGATACGACATTCAGGATGAATTGAGCATGGTAACCATCCGAACAGTTGAGGATGCTTATCAGATGGCTCTGAAAGCAGAAGAGAGGTTGAGCCATAAGCAAGGTCAGCGAGGGAGAGGCAGAAGTTAGCCCAGAGGCAAGGCGGTTTCCCAAGATAAATATCAGAATCCCAAGGAGGAATGGAAGAAACCTCAGGGTAGAGTAGAGAGAGGTGGTACCTCACAGAAAGGGCCATATGTTGAACAGAGAGGACAGCATAATGAGCAGAAGGGAGATTATGCTGACGCAAATACTTTTCCTTGTACTAGAGGTCGAGGCAAAGGCCGAGGTGGAGTAATCACATGCTTCACATGTGGAAAGAATGGGCACAGGTCATTCGAGTGTCCAGAGAAGAAAAAGGATAGTGGAGGAGCTCACATCGTTGAAGCTCAGGGGCGTGATGTTGAGAATGAAGGCACAGACAGTGGAAGGTCGCTGATGATGCGTAAAGTTCTCTTAACACCTGGGAAGGAGGTGGAGGACTCAGCTCAGAGGACCAAACTTTTCAGAACCACATGCAAAACCAAGGACAGAAAGTGCAAAGTTATTGTGGATAGTGGTAGCACAGATAATCTCGATTTGACCGAGATGGTAGAAAAGTTGGAGCTGGAGACAACTGATCACCCGAGTCCATACAAAGTTTCATGGCTACAGAAGGGACATCAGGTAAGTGTTACTAAACAGTGTTTAGTTGAATTCAATATGGGAGGATACAATGATAAGATTCTGTGTGATGTTATTCCCATGGATGTATGTCATTTATTACTGGGTAGACCATGGAAATATGACAGAAATGTGGTTCATGATGGGAGAATGAACACATATACCCTGGAGAAGGATGGGAGGACACACAGGTTACGTTCGATAAAGGATAAGGAGGTGAAGCCGGAAGTAAGCAACACAATACTTCTCATGAGTGGGAAGGAACTCCTTACAGAGATGGAGAACAAGGAAGATCCACAATTCTTTGTGGTCAGGAAACTAAGGATTGTTTTGACCAACACAAGAGTGGATGATTTTCCAGATGAGATTCAGGAACTGCTGGAAGAGTTCGCTGATATCATAGTGGACAAATTACCTCATTCGTTGCCACCAATGAGAAGTGTGAGTCACCACATAGACCTCATACCAAGAGCGAGTTTGCCAAATAAAGCTGCGTACAGATTGACACCGCAGGAAAATGAGGAGGTCAAGAATCAGGTACAGGATTTGTTGGACAAAGGATTGGTCAGAGAGAGCCTGAGGCTGTGTGTTGTTCCGACAGTACTCAGTCCGAAGAAGGATGGAGGATGGAGAATGTGTACCGATTCAAGAGCGATCAACAAGATAACCATCAGGTACAGGTTTCCACTGCCGAGAATGGATGATCTGATGGATTGCCTGAGTGGGGAATTTTTTTTTCAAAGATTGACCTAAAGAGCGGATATCATCAGATTCACATGAGGGAAGGCGATGAGTGGAAGACAGCCTTAAAGACGAATGAAGGTTTGTACGAATGGTTGGTCATGTCGTTTGGCTTGAAAAACGCACCGAGACATTCATGAGACTGATGAATGAAGTCCTGAGGGAATTCATCGGGAAATTTGTCGTCGTGTATCTGGATGACATACTAATTTTCAGTAAGACAAAGGCTGAACACTTGAAGCATTTAGCTATAGTGATGAGGAAGCTGTAGCAGGAGAAGTTGTTGATTAATATGAAGAAATACTCATTCATGAAGACAGAGCTCATTTACTTGGGTTTTGTTATATCGGTGAATGAGTTGAAGATGGATCCAAGTAAGGTGGAAGTGATTAAGAATTGGCCATCACCGAGAAATATTTTCGAGGTGAGGAGTTTCCATGGTTTGGCTAGTTTATACAGGAAATTCATCAGGAATTTCAGTGGAATTAACGCAGCAATGATGGACACAGTCAAGAAGCGACATAAGACTTATCATTGGACACCAGAGGCTGAGAAGAGCTTCAATCTGTTGAAGTGCAAGATTACGGAACAACCAGTGTTGGTGTTGTCGGATTTCCAGAAGACATTTCAGGTGAAATGTGATGCAAGCGAGTATGCCATAGGAGCGGTCTTGAGTCAGGACGACAGACCAGTTTCCTATTTCAGTGAGAAGCGGGATGAGGCCAAACTAAAGTACTCCACGTATGATAAATAATTGTATTCTATCATACAAGCACTGAAAAAGTGGAGGCATTACTTGATCCCAAAGGAATTTGTATTGTACAGAGATAATCATGCATTACAGTTTGTGAGTCAACAAGAGAAGTTGAACCAGAAACATGCTAAATGGGTAGAGTATATGCAGAACTTTACATTTGTAATTAAACACATTTCAGGGACTGCTAACAAAGTGGCTGATGCTTTGAGCAGGAAATGTTTGTTGCTGCAGGTTTTCCGAGTCAAAACCGTGGGTTTTGAGAATCTCAGGGACATGTATGCAGGAGATGCATATTTTTCAGAGGCATATGAAGTAGCTGAGAATCCATTTCTTAGAGATCGGAGTCCTTAGATAGATTATATGATCCAGGAGGGATTGTTGTTCAGAGGCAATCAACTGTGTATTCCAAATTGCTCCATGAGGGAGAACTTGTTAAAAGAAAAACACAGTGGTGGATTGGCAGGACATTTTGGCCACGAAAAAACATTCGCGAAGCTGAATGAGTCATATTTTTGGCCAGGCATGTGAGCAGAGGTCAAACGATTTGTTGATAGATGTAGATTTTGTCATCATTCAAAGGGGAGAAAGTAGAATGCGGGATTCTATCAGCCATTTCCCACACCAGAGAGGCCATGGGAGGCGAGTAGCATGGTTTCGTATTGGGTTTGCCGAGGACACAAAGAGGTGTTGATTCTATCTTTGTGGTGGTGGACAGGTTTTCAAAGATGGCATATTTTATCCCATGCCAGAAGACAAGTGATGTGACTCACATCGCAAATTTGTTTTTCAAGGAGGTCATTCGACTTCATGGATTGCCGAGAAGCATAGTATCGGACAGGGATACTAAATTCATAGGGAATTTTTGGAGGACGCTATGGAAGAAGCTAGGAACTAACTTAACGTTTAGTTCTTCTTATCACCCTCAGACAGACGGACAAACAGAAGTGGTCAAGAGGAGTCTGGGAGATTTATTGAGAAGCTTGGTGACAGAGCACCACAACAGTTGGGACAATGTGTTGCCACAGGCAGAGTTTGCATACAATGACTCAGTAAACAAGATCACAGGCAGAAGTCCATTTCAGATTGTGTATGGAACACAGCCAAGAGGAGTTTCTGAACTCAAGGAATCAGAACAAACTGCTATTAACAGCGCCAGTGCAGAAGAGTTTGCTGAGGCAATGAAGGAACTTCACGACCGGGTGAAGCAATGACTAATTGATTCAAGCTAGGAATATAAGCGCAGAGCAGACCAGTGCAAGAGACAACTTCAGTTCGAAGTTGGTGATCTAGTTCTGGCACATCTGAGAAAGGAAAGGTTCCCAAGGGGAACATACAATAATCTGAAGATGAAGAAAATCGGACCATGCAAGGTCTTGAGAAAGTTCGGAGAGAATGCATACGAGATCGAGTTGTCGTATGGCATCGGGATATCTCCGATATTTAATGTTTCGGATTTATACCCATACAGAGCTAGAGAAATAGAGAGTGGAGATTAACAGCCTGAAATCCAGTGGCAGAAGCAGATGCCGATTTCAGAGAGGCCACAGATGGAATGTATACTTGATAAAAGAGTGGGCAAAAGGACTAGGCAAAAACAATACTATGAATATCTGGTCAAGTGGAAGAATCATCCAGTGGAAGATGCCAGCTGGGAAAGCGAAGCAGTGATACAAAAGCATGGACAGACCGTGCAGGAGCTCATGGACAGGAAACCATGAAATTTTTCAAGCTGAAGAGTATGATGCAGGAGCATCGCCAACTCATCAAGCGAGCCAGCATGGAGGGAGGACAGTTGGACAGTGCCAGCACAAATTTTGAAAACACCTTGTTTTGGTTGCGCCAAACATTAATGTGTGGATTTAATGAAGTGGACTTGTACATTGTAATGGACCTTGAGAGGATAGCTCTCGTCCTTAGGTAGATGAGGCATTTAATAGATTTAATGTTAGTAGATAGAATATTTAATTCTAGATTTGATAACGTAGAGTCCAAGAGGGAAACGGGATATAGACACCCTCCTTTGTACATTGTATTATTATTCTGAATTATCAAGCATTCAGAAGAAGAAAAGAAGAGCAAGCAGAGAATTGTATGAAGAACACCCATGTACAGATATTGAATTAATAGAATGAAGCTTTGATTCAATCTCATGGTTTGTGTTGTTTTCTCTGTGTATTGATGTTTTGCTCCTGAATGTTTGTTTTCTGTTGTACATTTGCTTTTATATGCTGTGTATGCGATTTCATAGTTGAAATGAAGTCTGAGAGGAAGAGTGAATGAGTTTCAATTGTTTCTCTAAGTGAGCCAGAGAATTCCTGCAAGGAGTGCAGTCGAATTGTCCGCAAGGAGTGCGTTGACAGAAGGGTTCAAGTAGAGATAGCTTTTGTTCTCATTTTCCTCGAGAGTGCAGATAGGAACAGTGTCGTGCAAGGAGTGTGTGGGCCAAGTGTAGCCTCAGAGTTGTGATTCTAAGCAAAGCATTGGAAGACTGTTGCTGTAGGAGTGCGTGGGGTCGAAAGGCTTCAACACTTAGACGTTGTTGAAGATTTGCCGCAAGGAGTGCACGCAAGAAATTCTCAAAAGGACTTGAGAAGTCGAGAACAAGCTTAGGAGAAGTAGGCCTTAGAATTCATCGAAGGATTGCACAGAAAGGTTGTGCATCAAAGCGTTCGAGCAAGTACCGGAAGCTTGCGTGCAGGTGGACAAATCTTTGTGGAGGAAGCTCTTGTTCATTTCGCAGAATTATTTGAGGAAGAACAGACGGACGGAATCATCCAAGGAGACTCCTCGAGGTTCCGTGGACTGTTGGATCTTCCAAGAGGTGGGAGGAAGTTACGAAGGAACATTCGAAAGGATTCGAGGTTCGGCAGGATCGGAGCCGTCGATCAGGGGTCACGAGGGCCGTCGGATCCATACGTAACATCGCGCATCGGGAGTTCGCAGGGTGCAGCTCCAAAAGTTCGCAACGAGGATTGCGATATCACGAGACGTGATATACCGGTAAGCCCCAAGACCATGTGGGCCATATTCAGAGTAACGTGGACAGGTGGCCCGAGTCATCGGGATCTTGCCGCGAGAAGTCCCAAGCATTTGGGTTAGGATTCGCGATTTCGCGAAATCCGAAGTCCCGACGAAGGAAGGGATCGTCGGAGAAATTAATTCGCACATGTGTATCAGCGTTTCAACACCTCGCGAGTTGGGAGTTGGAAAACCAAGAGCTTAGCATCGGGAGTAGCGAAGTCGCGAGGTAGCGAGACCGAGGATTTCGACATTTCATCATCTCGTGTATCGGGGGTTGGAAAACTGAACGATTGGCGTCGCGAGTTGCGATGACGTGATAAGACCGAAGTCCCGATGGCGGATAGAGGAAGTCAGCATTGACTGGCACATCGGGTATCGGGAATTCAAGAGCCCAGAGATAGACAGTGAATTCGCGAAGCTGCGAGTTCCGATCCTCCGACAGCTAAAGAAAGGGGGATTGAGCGAAGAGAATCTGTGGGTACAAACTTCCCGATAGGGAAGTAGAATAACCGTTGAGTTCTTCGGGCCAAAGGAAAGAAGGTCCTGTGCGAGTGATCGCGCATCCGAGGAGTGTGGTTGCGTCAAATATAGACCCTAATATGGAGGAATTTGGAGCAAGTAGTGTACATTATTTATAAGGAGCATGGAGATGATTTTTGTCATATTTTTAGGAGTGCAATTGTGTTTACATGTTATAAGACTTGTAGCTTAGTGCTTATAGGAAACTAGGATATGAAAACATTTTAAGACAATCTACATGATCTCATATGCTCTCATATTTGTGCTAAGTTCAAAAATGAATTGGGGAGGATCAAGCAAGTCAACCATCCAATAAAGTTATAATTTATTCAATTTAGTAGAATGAGAATAAAACATTATTTGATTAATCATCTTAGCTCTAAATAAGGCCTCGAAATAATTGGACTACAAAGTTGCTAGCAACATTAAGTGTAGAAGTATATTAAACAAGGTTCTTTTAATTAAAATTATCAATTAGATTAGGAATCACATGGGGCAAAAATTATAAACAAGATAAATAATTTGGTAATAAAATTATAATTTGAAGAAATATAAAAATAAGTTGTTAAGAAGAAGGATTCAGGGTGTTGTTGTTGTTGTTGTTGTGGAAGACGACCTTTGAGAGCATGCTCATAAAAAATTCTTTTCACACAAGAAAAAAAAAGTATTCTCCATGACAAAAAGGGTTAGATATCATTTAGCTTACCTACAAAATGCAAGTTTTCCCTCTATTTCTGATTTACCGAGGTCACATAGAGTGCACGAAAAATAACACACGTAGACAAGAAAACCCTTTCCACTCTATTTCTGATTTGCATAGATAGCCAAGAGCGCATGGAAAAGAACATACACAGATAGAAAAGAGTAGAAACTCGGAAATAAAAAATAGAAAACCAAAATATTGTCTCTTTAAAAATTTAAAAGGGCATATTCAGGCTTTATACCTTTGGATCTGACTGAAATGGATGTATATTGGGAAAACAAAAACAAAGAAATTTACAAGAGAGGTTCTCACAATCGATCAATGGAAAATGACCCTCCATGCTCTTTAAATAGAGATCATGGACCAATTTGGTGTTAAGCCACGGATCAATGTAGTCGTTAAGATCAAGGAGAATATGAGTCGTCGGAACACTCTATGTCAATAACATATCGTGACGGTCATATTACCTAACTGCAAATGTTGCATACTAAAAAGACACACTTTTACCTAATGACACATTAGACCAAGTTAATATTAACTAACTCCTAAGTGTCTAAACATCCTAACAGAAGAAAATGATGAATAAATAATTAGAGGTGTGACTCTAAACAGGTTGTTGGTTTTCCCGGTTTGGGTTTCTAGGGTAAAAATATCTATGTAATGTGTGTGTGTCATTGTATCTTTTCTATTTTTATTAAGAATCCACTTGCAGTAATTAATTGTACAAGGTTAAAATCTACATTTGGTATCAAAGAAGTTGTTAGCTTAAGGGGGAGGCCTTTGTGGCTAAGGGTTTGGCTCAGGTATGTGATAAACCTTGTTACAATGGGAGCTATGTGGTATTGATTCTTGCCATGAAAAGAAATGGCGAGCAGTTCAAAAATAAAGATAGAAAAATTTAATGGGCAACTTGTTTATTTGTGGAAGCTGAATATGGAAGATATGTTGGTGGAAAAATATTAATAGATCATTATGGATCCATGTACTGCACCTACATAAATGTCAACAAAATACTAGGAGAAGTTGTATTGAAAGGCGAAGAGCACAATCTGGTTATGTCTCTTAGATTTAGTATTATTGAATGTGTCAGGGGAAGCTACAACCAAAACATTATGGGATAAGTTAGGGGATTTGTATTAGTATAAGTCCCTGGTAAACAAATTGTTCCTGCTGAAGAAGTTTTACAACCCGAGGATGAAATATGGAGGCTCAGTGACAGAGCATCTAAACGCCTTCATTACTGTGGTAATTCAGTTATTGTCTATTGATATTAATATTCCTGATGAAGATAAGTGTATTAGTTTATTGAGCTCTTTACTAAACTCGTGGGATAGTCTGGTTGTGGCCATAGGTAGTAATTCAATTACTTTAAATTTCTATGATGTGGTCTCATCCTTGTTGTCGGAGGAAATGAGGAGGAAAAATATGGAAATCTAGAGCACAGATTCCTTATTTGAAAGAGGATGCTCCCACAAAAAAAATAGTTGTAAGTCCTCAAGTGGGAGATATAAATCTAGGGGAAGATATAAATCTACCGAATTGTTTTTAAAGGTAGGAAGAAGATGTGAAAAAGAAGGGAATTACAAGAAACAATGTAGATCCAAAAGTGTTGAGATAGGTAAGGGATCTGATGATGCCCCTTCTACCAAAGAAAAAACCTGTGTGGATGAAGGAGGATGTGTGTACTTGGCTTCTTCAAGCACACATGAAGATCATGAGGCATGGTTGGTCAACTCAGGTGCATCCTTTCATATAGCTCCTCACCAAGAGTGGTTTTGAGAATATGAAATATATGATGGAGGTGATGTTTTCCTAAGTCATGACTTGAAAACCAAAATCATAGGAAAAGGAGAATTCAAGTTGAACCTCATGGATGGAAGGATTAGAACACTTCCTAGTGCTCTACACATCCTAGGGTTGGCTAGAAATTTGATTTATGTAAGTAAAATGGATGATGCAGGGGTAAAAACAGTGTTTGAGAAAGAAACCTGCAGGATGGTTCGAGGAGCAATGATATTGCTGAAGTGAGCTTGAGTTGGAACTCTGTATAAGATATTGGGAAGCACTATTAGTGACGGGTGAAATATTTTCGTTGTTCCTTAGATTGGATTTGAAGAAGAAAAAACTCCTACAGTCTCTAAAGAAAAGACTATGTTGTGGCATCAAAGACTGATACATATTAGAGTGAAGGACCTTCAATTTCTACATAGTAAAGGTATGGTTGAAGGTATGTCTAACTGCGCTCTGGATTTTGATTTATGTGAACATTTCATATACAGGAATAAAAATTGGGTAAGATTCTCATTTGGTACAATGAGGGCATAGGGAATTTTATAGTTGGTGCACAATGATGTGTTTGGACCTGTGTCCGTTCCATCACTGGGAAAATATGTGTATTATGTTTCATTTATAGATGAATTCTTGAAGAATACATGGATTTATTTCCTCGGGAACAAATATAAAGTCTTTGGAAAATTCAAAGAGTTTAAGGATCTTTTGGAGAATCAGACAAAGAAGAGAATTAAGGTATTGAGGACAGATAATGGTGGAGAATTTTTTGGAAATGAATTCAAATAGTTCTGTAAGAAATGTGGTATAGAAAGGAACAAGACTACTTCATACACACCTCAAAAAAATGGAGTTGTAGAAAAGATGAACATGACGCTGATGCAAAAATAAAGGAGCATGGTCAGTAGTGTCGGGTCAGGACATGAATTCTGGGCATATGAAGTGGGTATTACATGTTACCTAATCAATTGATCACCCTCATCAATGTTGTATGAAAACAATCCACCCAAGGTATGGACTGATAAGAATCCATCTCTTACACATCTCAGTTTATTTGGTTTTGATGCCTATGTTCACGTTCCAAAGGAAAACACGAGTAATATGGATAAAAGGATGAAACGTGTATCTTTATTGGGTATAAATATGGTATGAAATTTTATAAGCTTTGGAACCCAGAAACTAAGAAGATAGTGTATAGATGAGATGTGGTATTTAGAGAAATAAAATATTTTGTCAAATGGGAAGTCCTACCAAGGGAGGAAAAACTAGAGAAAATAGAGTTGAGTTGAAGGATAATGAATTAAACTCTATAGAAGAAGATACTCATACTCCAGTATTGAAGAGATCTGTTCAGGAAAGAAAGGAAACCAGAAAGGTATACTCCACCTATTTTTCATTCAAATTTTGTTGTTTATTACTGATGATGATCCTCATTGTTAGGGAGGCAATGGATTCAAAGGATGGAAAAATATGGAAAAATTCCATGGTTGAAGAAATGGCATCCTTGGACAAGAATTAGGCTTGGGATCTAGTGGAGTTGCCAAATAAAGAAAATCCCATTGGTAACAAATGTGTATTTAAGAAGAAGTTGAATTCAGAATGTAAAGTGGAATCAGATAACACATGTTAGAAAAATATGCTTCCGCACTAAACCTAATAGAAGAGAGGAAGACATATTTAAACAAGAAAGTAAATGACAAAGTAATCACACATAACATAGATATTTTACCCTGCAACTCAAACCCTAGGAGATGGCGGCAGCCTCCGGAGCTCTACGCGCTCCTTCGCGTGAGCTCGGCCCTCACCCGAGCTCTCCCTCCAAACGCTCCTCTATTCGAAGCCCAGGCGAACCCTCCATATCCCTGTCTGGAGCTCCTCCCTCCTCCGTTCAGCCGTCTCCAGTAGTAGCGACAGGCACGTCCTCTGCTGCACCGTTGAAACCCTCTCTGACCTCCTTCAAAGACGTAGTCCAAGGCCGTTCTTTTGGCTTTTCTCCTGTGGTCCGTGAAGCTCCAGATCTAGTGATCCCTGTTCCCCAGGAAGCGACGGTTCATGAAGGTTTCTTTATATCTAATGCTCTATTTTGCAGGTTCAACGAATTTTGGCCTCGCCTGGCAGATCTGCATTCTTGGATTGCTTCAAAATGGACTCCTCTCCTCGAAGATGAAGCTCATGTTCGCCCTTGTGTAAAAGGTTTTTTCGGGATTTTAGCCCATCGGAGGATCGAATTTTATGGAGGCAGGGAACTCTTACATGAGTGAATCGCGATACGCGATTTCTCGACCAAATTAGAGTCGTCCATCAGCAGAGGCACGTGGCGAGAGATCCTTCAGAGTCGGGGATCAGGGAGCTGAAGGTCCCATGCACATGACAGCGGGAATCGCGATAGCCCGATACCTGATTTCTTGATTTCAGGAGCAGCTTTTAATAGTGGAAAACAGGTGGCAGGCATTGCACCAAGGAGCGGACCGTCGACAATTCAATGGCCATGAGCCATCGGGTTTCGGGGAATCGCAAGTTTCGTGGACACAAACATCGTGTCGACAAGAACACCGAAAACCCGATGGAAAGTTGGACCGCGGTCACACAGGGATAGGTTATATGGACTATGGTCTAGCCGGTTGGGGCTAGCTCCCAGGAGGAGGAGCTCATCGCGCATCGGGATATCGGGGATCCCTGAGGCGAGGAACTCGCGCACTTCAAACTCGCGAATCCCGAATCCCCGAAAGTCCGAAACCTCATCACATGCTTCCTTGCTGCCACGTCCATCCCCGTGTCATGCCAACTCATATTCTCTTCCCGGACCCTGTGTCTTGTCCACCCAGTTCGTACACTTCAAATCTCGTGAATCCTGCCACGGAAATTTTCCCTATCACTTTCCCTCTGCCCATCCATCCACATGGCCTCTCCTCATCCCATATCTGCATCGAGCGTGTCCAACTACCCCTGCCTGGTCACCATCCATCCATCACTTTGTGTCAAGTCTCCCAGTCATCACGAAGGCCTCCATGTCCTGTTGATACAGAGTCGACTGGGTCTTTCCCGATCTCAGTGAAGCAGTTATTGCAGTAGTTAATGGTGGTTGAACATCATTTCCTCCATAAATGGAAAGCCCAGAAGTGACTGTAAGCTTGTCAATTCATTCACAGGTCCTTTGGAACGCGATTGCGTCTGACTGAAGTTCACGGACATCTAGAGACTGCATGTGCAGTAAATGTGAAGACGTAATGTCTTCAATGCGATGTCTCGATTTAGCTTCCAGTATTTTTGTTCCAAGTATATGTAGGCATTTTTGCCACTTTTGTAAGTATCGATGGTTGAGCTGAGCTCCCGGTTGTAAAGTTTTAATGAAGCATTGTTGTTCTGGATATATATGAACTTTGGAGACTTCTTGCCTTATGAATGCCAGTTTCTTTCATGTCTTCGTTTACACTATGTTAGAGCAGCTCGGAATTGGAGGATCCAGTCGAGCTGTAGCTATTGTAGGATGATGTTGTAATGGATCACTGTAATAGTTACGGAGCCTCTAATCAGTCCCTGTGATTTCCTTAACGTTGAATGACTTGGAATTGGAGGATCCAGTCAAGTCTTCTTCCAGTTCCTTGAAGCCTTGAACCAGGAGGATCCTGCATTCAGAGTTTTTCCCCTACAAACCGTTGCAAGCCTGTTGCTCATAGTTGTTTGTTCATCTTCTCCTAAGTCTTCCACCTGCTCATCTTTTAATCAACCCACTGGCTGAAGTTAGGATTCCAAACCTCCTCTGTTCTTTACATACCAGACTCAGTTCCTGAGTTAGAGTGATACCTCCTAGAGCCATTATCTCCATTCGATCACCCTTTATAAACAAATCGTGACATAAAATTGATAGGTGTTGGGCTCTTCTTCTACAAGCAATCCAGGAGTGACTTCTGACGCTAACATTTCTGGTGCCGCTGCCGGGGACGAAGTTGAATATTTTCCCTGGGCAGAACGACATTGAGCCTCTGATTTTGAAGGTGCATCAGACATCATATCCCTTAAAGATTGTTGTTGTGCACCTGGCGACTCCACTATGGCGAATCCATTGTTTCCACATCACTGTTTCAGCTGTGACTACTATCGGCACGCCTAAAAGACGACCCTAAGGAGCTTTCTCGAGAAGGTTTCAGCAGTTGCTTTCTCAGTCTGAGAAGCTTCCTGGGGTAACAACAATGTTAAGATCTAGCCTTTGATGGTGAACAAGGACCAGTCATATTTGAAGCTGCGCATATTTCACCTGGAGACTTCATGATTCAAGGATCGATTGGCGACTCCACTGGTTCGATATGGAGAAAATCCTTGCTCGCAGGTTTGCTCCTTTTATTTTTTCTGCTATTCCTGGTTTTCCTAATGT
>ML803752.1:276223-290788 GCA_009831015.1 Picea engelmannii | reverse complement strand
TTTTAACACACCTAAGTTATTCGACTTTAATGGCATCACATGACCAGAAATTTCTCCAAAGAAATCTAGTCAGGTTTTCATTCTAGTATTTATCAAAGGCATGATGGGATATCTGTATCTGAAAAAGCAAAATCCATTTGTTGTTCGTGCATAGAATTTATATATGCAATCTGAGGAAATTTAGATTCTAGAATAACACATCATGAAGTTTCATTTGTAGCTTATGTTCTGTCCTTGATATCAGGCAACAAGCCGATGATAATTTAACTGGTCATTGGAAGGAACAGAACTAAAACTGATTGACAAGCTGACAGTTTCTAAAATGAAGGGCGATATTTCATAAAGGTAATCAACTGTAAACTCATCATGTATTGAGGCCCCGACTTCCAAACAAGTAAAGATGCCCATACGTAATGGGTACTAACTGTAAGGTCCCAAGGTATTAAAGTCCCGATTCCATGCAGACCAATATGTCCATTTCTGATGGGTTCTAACTTCTATCATACGCACCCCATAAATATATCAATGGATTTCAAATAAAACTCCATCTGCCTTATCTCTCAAGCAACACCACTTTGATTGGTTGCATCTTACCTCCACATTTTTTTCCAAAAATGCCATTAGCATTCAACTGTAATCAATGTATTTATTTTACTTGTATGAAGGAAAAAGCACTTGTTGATTCCAGCACAGTTAACGTATTTTAACAACTTTTATACTGTTTTTTAAAGAATTGCAGAGAATAGTAATGCCGTTGCTTGCACAGCATTACTATTAACTTTAAATCTGATTTTGACTGTCTTCTAGCTTGATCAATTACTACTTCTGTTGTAATTCTGGACAATTGCATTTGTATGGTTTCAACTATCAAATCAAACGTGCTAAAGTTACTCTAGAACCCCTTTACCATCTGTCAAATATAAATGGATAAAACTGTCTCTGTGTGAACCTGATGTTACTTGGGATCTAACTTGAAATTACTAAGAAATCTAAACTAGGTTAAACTATACTAGATACGGGAATCAACCCCTAATCGTATATTTTACAACATTTGAGCAAGAATAACATTGTAAAAGATCTCACATCAACTATCCTGAAATTTTCTATCATGTTAACAACTCGATTCAACATTGGTAACAAATTGTCGCTGCTCTGCCTTTTCATTTGCTATCATAAACCCTTTTTTTTCATTATATGAGACACCTTGTGTTTGTAACCCAGAACTCATCATAGCAACACATTGAACTGGATAACAGTAAGGTTCAATGATATTGACCCTAATTCCAGATCCTTGATATTCGCAAAGGAGAGAAGTGAGGTGCAATCTACAGCTAGGTGGAATGTGATGATCCATTGACTCTTTGTATATGTGTGTCCATGTGTGTTATGGCAAATTGAATCTAAATGATGTATTGGGTGCATGGAACATATACACTGACACAAACCCATCTAAACCTGGGTCCGATATGAATCGAGGTTGTGAAGATCGAAGATGCATATCTTGAGTCATACAAATAACCAGCGGAAGAGATATTGGAATTTAAGATATACAAACTCTAGGTTCAGACCTGGTTTAGATGTGTTTTCTCTTTGGATTTAGATGGGTTCGCGCCAGTTAAGAGGGAAGAGTCAGTGTCAGATTCCAACAGTCTCGGACAACATTTTGTCTCAGCCCATTTAGGGATTTTGTCAAACAACTGGGGAACAATACAAAACCAAACAATGAACAGTACCCGAAAGCCATCAGCACCGTTTAAAACAGAAAATGAGGATAAAAAACACCGTCGCTTGGAATCCTTCATATTACAGGATTGTCAGCAGTTGATATTGAACGTTATTCAATGATCGCCGACTATGAATATATGACTTTCTAATAATGGGTTATAATGCTTTGTAGTCTCAACCTTCATGCTTTAACAAATTACAATGTGGAAAAAGTTAAAACCCAGGTGGAGAAGAATTGGTTCCTCACAGTAACAAAACCATAGGGCATCGAAGCAGGTGGTGCAGGAGAGATCTCTACGAGATGGTACTTGAGCTTGCATCAGGTTCTGTGCATCAGTAGCATTATCATCAACAGCTGCCCCTGCGTCCGCCATTCGAGAGATCCTATTGATTAGATGTTATCACCGTGCAAGCGAAAACTTCATGGAGATTTAACGTACAGACAAGAAATGGTGCCAATTAAATAGAAAGCAGCATTGGGTTGTCTCTAAAATTAGTCTTATTTTATATTAAACACCAGGCACCAGTCTCGTCATTGTATTTAGAAGACAGAGGTAGCCCTGAGCCGAGACGACTCTAATACTTGCGTCGTATATGTCGCTAAAAATGGTCGTTCTAGACCTGTGGTAGAGCATTTAGGCGACATAACTACTACATGACCAAACTAACTTAAAACTAACTTTGTTGTTTTATACTACACATATTTTTCTCAAAAATTATATAATAATAATAATTTAATTTTAAGGTCAAGGTCAAGTTAGACATCAAATTGGTGTATGAAACCTTCTTGTTTGTAGGATAATGGATCTCTTTTGTGCACTTATTTGACTACTAAAGTTTACAGAGGTGTACATACTTTACCCCCTCTGAATTTGAACATGCGACTTCCTAAGAGGAAACACATATTTTTAACCATTAAGGAGAGCATTGAATTAGACCAATGATGACAGAGACCTCCCTTAAGGACCATTCGATTAAGTAAACAATGGTTTCCCAAAAAAATTGAATTGTTAGCCCACACTCAACTTAGATGGAAAGAGTAGGAAGATTATCCTTACTTGAGGAGGTCTATTGACCTAAAGATAGATAAGTTGGGATAACTAGTCTCATTAATTGTGGAGTCATTACTTACATAAAAATCAAGGAAACAAGTAAAAGAAGAAAGGGAATGGAAACTAAATAAATTTGAAAATTTAGTTGAGTTTATGTTATATATGCTTAAAAGAAGAGAGGGAAGGAAAACTAAGTAAATTTTAAAATTTAGTTGA
This sequence comes from Picea engelmannii, assembly GCA_009831015.1. Classification (NCBI taxonomy): domain Eukaryota; kingdom Viridiplantae; phylum Streptophyta; class Pinopsida; order Pinales; family Pinaceae; genus Picea; species Picea engelmannii. Next base: position 287,795 of record ML803752.1, on the reverse strand, counting down.
GTTTATGTTATATATGGTTATAGGAGAAACATTTTATCGTGATTTAGAAGTAATTTCAAATCTAAATAAACTATTTATCAAAGAACATACAACCATGTATATAACTTTTTCTTCTATGTGATGAGAAAGAGAAAGTGCATAGTTTCCTAGGTGTGATAATGAACCTTTAGTTATGTTTAAGATAATAATGCAACCTGGATTGACAAATGAAGAAATAAAAGAGTGGACAACCTATAATCAAAAGAAGAGGAGGTTAGGCCTCCTTATGTCCTTAAAATTTGCTTTCCACATGTAAAAGACAATAAAGGTTTCTTGATCTCGACAAGAATATGGATGCACATCAATGATAATAGTAACTAAATTAATTAAGCAAACCAAACATGAGCACGAATATCTAAGCTAAGAAAATAGTAGATACCTCATGCCCGCAAATGAAGGATGCCCCTCATATCTTACAAGTTGTTGAAGTTATCCTTTGAGATGAATTTGGAAGGAGGTATTTATTAGAGTGAGAAGGGAGAGATCAACTAGCGTCGCAAGTTATAGTCACCCAAGCCAAAAATGATGAAGAAGAACCCAACGCATTGCCACAAAGGAAGGTAGCAACTCATAGTTACACCTCCTAAGGAGAGGAGGAGGATGGAGAAACAAAAACCCAGGAGTGATCCAATAGCATGTGAAAAAAGAAAGATAACTTATGAGCTAAGAAACATATGAAGATTGGATTACGATTTGACCTAAAAAATGTGAGGGTAAGAGATATATTTATACACAAATATTTGTTAAGAGTAGTAAAATTATTGACACATAAATGAAGGGAACCCAGGCATCTTCTTTCTATCATTCCATGTGGTGGGTCGAATTCTAGTAGTGCCTTGATCACTTATATTATTGTGTGGCATTAGAGACATAACTTTGTATTTTCTTTTGCCTTTATAATTAGCAAAGGATGATTAATGTTGTAATGGATGGGAATTATTGTGTTGAAGTTGACCCATTTATGGAAAAAGTGTATAAATACATGTGAGGGTAGACTTAGGGTTTCTCTTGGTTCACTCACTCTCTTGATGCATATTCCCATTGTGTCTCTTAGGGTTAGTGTTTGAGCATGGGAGGTTGAGTGGGAGAGTAGAAGTTTCATCCCTTCCCTCTCTGTAGGCAAGGGAGGCCATGTATTATTGCTTTGCTTATTGTTTTAATGCATAAGAAGATATGGATTTGTCCATTTTGGTGTTTATTTTTTGCATGGTTTGTTGGTTTATGTGTTTTATTGTTGAATCTTTGGTATTTTATTAGGTTTAACAGTTGTATAGTGAATGTGTTGTTGGTTTGTTCAAAAGTATAGTAAATTTGGGTTTTGTTCCACATTGGCCTCTCATGCAAGCCAACATAGCATCTTTCTCAAGAAAGTAATATCCTTCCTCCCTCCCTTGGCTAAGTGATATTAGCGGCTAGGGAGAGCGATTGTTGCTTGAACTCGTGGTTGAAAGTTTTCTAATCAATGGTTGGGACATTAGCCAATGCTTCAAACACTGCTTGGAGGTACTTTCTATCACAAAACTTAGCTCTACTTCCCATGGCTGAAAAAAAATATAAAATAAAAAGATACATTCTTGCTCATGGTAAAAACAAAGGTATGGTCTTATATGCATTAGTTTTTTAGGTTACTCTATAAATGTTTACACCATGTTTAGGGGTGCTACATGTGATGTGGGGTACATAGTGTATGGATGAACCTTGGTTGTTTTTTGATGGACATGCACATGTGGAGGTGGCTTACTCTTGGATTGTTAGACCTTGCTTGATGTTTGTGTGGCACTCTGCCTTGGAGCATTAGAGATCTTGACAACTTGGTGACTTCTTCATGATGGCCACCTGGAAGTTAAGTTGCTTTCTTGGATGATGCCTTGCTTTGGAGAAGGAGCATTGGTTATTCTGGAGGAGGGAATTAAGCCGTAGATGGCACGAGCACACTTTGATTGCTTGCATGGAGGCTTATGCTTGACTTGAGGATGTTTGGGTTGAGGAAGTGGTCATGTAGGTGTGATGGACCCAAAGGAGTTCATTGATTTAAAGGAACATTTGACCCTTAGAGGCTTGTGGAGGAGGAGTGTTGGACGCGTCTCATGGAGTGTTCATGTCTTAGAGCCTTGCTTGTTGATGACATCACCTTAGAGATTGACATATGTCCTCTAGGAGTGGAGTGCTTCACACGTATGGACCTGCTTATTGGATATAGGCTGCTTGTAGGGGTTCAGGCCCACTTTATGTTGTTGGCCTCCCTTATCTCTCGCATAAATAGAGGAAGAGGAGAGTCCTTTCTCCCACTATCCATTCATAATCTTGTATTATAGATGTAAGGACAATAGCACACTAGCCTTTCTCTCTTGTGTAATCTTCATTATATCATCACTGAAGAACTTCAATTACTTTCTAATTAACTTAGCAAGCAAATGAAGAGTTGTACATTTAATTATCGATCTGGGGCTCATATGAACTTGCACACTGTCATGCACAATTTATGCAAGAAGAGTGTTGTTTTTACTATGGTGTTGTAGCACTTTAATGTCACAATTCAAAGATTCAAAATACTTTGATTAAGTCACCAAACTATGCTATGGCGTAAGTTGCAGGAAAGTAAATAGCGTTCAAGCAGGAAATTGAAGTCACTTGCGAAAATTGAAATCTCACTTGTAGAAATTAAAATCACACTTGCGGAAATTGAAATCACACTTGCAAGAATTGAAATCACACTTGTAGAAGTTGAAATCACACTTGCGGAAATTAAAATCACACTTGCAGAAATTTAAGTCACACTTGCGAGAATTGAAATCACACTTGCAGAAGTTGAAATCACACTTTCGAAAATTAAAATCACATTTGCGGAAATTGAAACTTATGTTATGATTTATTGTTGACTTGCTTGAGTATGACAAAGATCGTGTTTTGTTGCGACAATGAAGTGTTGTTCTTTCAATATCAATTCCAAACCATTAGAGACTAAAGCTATCAGAAATTAGAAAGCAAGCAAAATAAATTGCAGTTGCAAGCGGAGTTGCAATAATGTGAGTTGCAGCAATGAAGCTGGAGCATGAAAAATAATTCAACAACTTGAGTTGCAGCAACGCGACTTGCAACAATGAAACCTTGTTATAATCGAAGTTAAAGAGGCACATGCTACAATAATGGGGACCATAGAATGGTTGTAATTCTATAGAAATCTGAATTACAGATTAAAACAAGAGAACCAAACCACACATGAGTCACAACTTTGTTTTGTGCATCTGGAATTGCAATAAACTAAAAGATATAATGACTCAGAAATCAAATAGACTATACTACAGTTCTGAATGACAACAAATCGGAAAAACATCTACAATATGTGAATAAAGCTATGAATTTGGAATTACAGCAATTGAAAGAAAACAACGATAATGTAATGTCCCCATTTTTGGATTCCCTTATTATGCAGTGAGATTCACTTTAGGAGGTTTGAGTCAACCAGGTCATAGGGGTGAGACTATGACATCAGAGAGATCGGAGGATTTGGAGGAGTTTTGTGGGGCCCAACCTAATTTATTTACCTTTATTCATCATTGGGATCATTTCCGCACAGCTTGTCTTTGGTTTTGTTGCATTCCGACGATTCCCGTAAAACGAGGTTTTTATTGAGCATATTTCAATTAAATTCACTAAGGATGTCATTTTGGGCATAATATTTGAAGAAGCACCTTAGTGTAATAGCTCATTGGAATCGGGAGGAAAATATCTAAAGGATAAGATGATGAAAAGTGACTTTCAGTGACCAGAGAAGCCATAAGGGAAAATTAATCACTTTTTAGAGGAAAAGGGTTAATTAAATTAATAAAGTGATTTTATGAAAGAATATTAAAACTAAATTAAAAGTCACTCGGAGAGAAAAGGTAAAAAGGGGTATAAAAGAGAGATAGGGGCTTCTATTCTCTCATTATGTTGATTGATATTTTGATGTCTGGCTTCTTAGCTATAAAGTCCATGGTACTTGGGGGTTTTGAGGGTTTTGGCTGAATAAACCCTAGAGATCAGCAAGGAGGTGAAAGATCCCTCTGTTCCTGGTCCAAGCTTGGCCAAGGAGGTGAAAGATTCCTCCCTCACCATTCTATTGCAGTTCAATTTAGTTTCAGAAGCAAGTTGGGGAAGCAGGGCGCACTTCCCATGAGAGAATAGTTTGAGGAGGGTAATAGACATTGGATCTGGAAGAGGTTTCACTTCAGGGGTGTTAGCAACCACCATGGTGCCTATTCTCATCATTCTATTGAGGATTTTCATGCCACATTCACCATTTCTTCCAGTTGTGCGAAATTCCTGAAGGAAGGTGCAATTACACTTGGAAAAATTGAGTGGGAAGGTTAATATATGGATGTAACTCCCAATGGATCACTTCCCATGACCATGTACCTTCAGATCTATAGGATTGGAGCTTCTATTGTGAAGTTTGGAGAAGATATTTATTTATTTGTGGAGTTGGGCGTATTTCCTAAAAGAGGGTGCATTTGTTCTTAGTTATATTGTTGTTTGGAGGCCAACGAGTTAAGCTACAACCCAGAGACTATTCCTAACACCTTGCCATCATCAAATCTATCATCTTACAGAGTTTTGCAAGGGTTTGAGACCATCACAAAGCAGGTCGTACTCTCCTTGGTATATTCCAACCAGGAAGTGCACATTCAACAAATGTCTACAGCAGAAACTTAGAAGGGAAGAACATGATCTTGCTCAGGTTTGGTGTGGAGTTAATAGTGGTATCTTGGAGCAACATTTCATCTATTTCTCTTGTATTCGGATGCACCTTTAGCCACATTCATTATCCTGCTACATGTATCCCAGATCTATGTATCTCTTGTATGGAGGTTAACATATTTACTAAATAAAGATCAGATATGAAGTTTGTCGCTATCTTCTTGTGCATTATGTTTGTATCTTGTTATTACTCTTGTTGTTCCATTTCCATGATTATATGCTATGAAAACCTCTAAATCAACTCCACGCGCAAGACTGAAGGATAACCTGCAAAACATGTGACAAAAACATAACAAACAAACAAGCTGAAACATAATGTTTCCTAGCAATCTTGCTTGGGAACATTACAATGGTATGAGAGAGAATTCCTTCGCCAGCTTGTGATTTTGTAATATATTGATGGAGCGTGAATTTGAGGCCATGGAAAGAGAGTATAACTCTCAGAGTGCAAGATTCTGGAGACTGCTCACCTTGGGTGAGTATTGCAACATCATGATTGGGAGGATGAATAGACGAGACTTTCACGATGGAAGGGTTATACCCAAGTTTTTAGATAAGCAACGAAGTGAAGAGAAAACAAGGAGATTAGAGTAGCCCCATAAGGCCATTGATTCATGTGCATCCGATGGACAGTTGGATGGACATGATGATATCGCATGTGCTTTAGCTTCCTGATCAGATAGTGTTGGGGACTCAACACTTCACCATAGTGGTGATACTTGTGAGGATTCAGTCATGGCAGCACCTAGGCATGAGAAGGATTGGAGATTGGGTGATCCACCTTTAGATGTTGATATGAGGTCATGTATGGGGGATAATGGTCCTCCTATGGAGTTAAGCATGACATGTTCCTTACCTTCTTAGTCACTTATGCTAGACACGACGCATGAGGATATCAATGGCATTCTGGATGTGGTAGAGGAGCCTTGTGTAGTGATTGAACACAAGGGACATGTGGATCGGAAGGCCCAGGCAGAGAGGCATGAATTGGAGACAGATGACTATATGCATACCTATCATTATGGGAAGATTGAGTCACCTCTTTTGGGGATTCCATTGATAGATCGGGTTGTGGAGATCGGCAAAATGATGGGATACTTACTTCCAGGACCGGTCAACAGTGACGTGGATGCATTCCTTGTTGGTCGGGATGACCATATCACATGTATGGACACAACCGTATGGGATCTGGGTGCATATGATATTAGTAGGATGAGTGCACATGAGGATACAACTTTACATATAGGATATAAGGTGGTTCATATTTAGGCAACAATATGTGATGATGTGCAGTGGCATACAGGGGGATTCAGTAGCACAATGGACAGTGGGAAGTATGGTGCCTTAGCTCTTGAGGAGTGCATTGAGGAGGATTCCACTGTTAACATTAAAAGCGGATTCATGAGGTTGTACTTCAGCAGGACAATGTTCATGAGTCACAACATTTGGTAGGACAACTGAGGGTCAAAGAGGACATGATCGTGGAAACCATTAGACACATTGATGATACACATGTGTTGGTGGCAGGGTATTGTTGGAGGGCCACGATGGCACAGGATAGTTCAGATGGAGAGTTTTCCATTGAGGACTTTCAGACACTCAGGGTGAGCGTGACTATGATGAGGACCGACTACCAACAACTACTTATGGATAGAGATTACCTTCTGGAGGTTGGCGAGATGTATCACGGGGTACTGAAGGAGAAGGCAGATAGACCTTTAGGAATCAAAGTTCAAGTTAGAGGATCTCCTTGAGGAGGATAGTCAGGGATCCACTACATCTATCTCAGAAAAGAGTCAGATATATACTTCAGCTACATCGCTAGATGATGTTGGTGGTTGGATAAAGGAGCGTCAATTGTTGGAGGAGCGTGAGGGATACCTAGGATCACTGATGATTATGGAGAGATGTGACCAGGAAACGTTCGAGGATGTTCATGTGTTACAGGGATCACCATCCATGAGGAGCTTTGAGACAGTTAGTTCTACACATACTATTAGCGATATTTCTTGTCTCGGGCTTAAGCGCACCCAGGTCTACAGTTAGCACGAGAAGCACCCGAGCGTAGCACACAGAAGAAGTCCTTTTCGGGTTTTAAACCAAGCGAGCGGGCATTTTGTTTCAGCGGAAAAGATTCATCGTCGAAGCATATCGACGATCGATGGGTAATCGCAGTCATTCGAGTCGCGCCGAAGTATAGCGCAGAAGTTTTCAAAAAAGTGAGCAGTCGGATTTCCTCGGGGGTCAACCTTCGCTGACCATCGCGTCTCGAAACTTCGCGAGAGGAGAAGGCCAAAGTTCCACACTCCACCTCGCGAGATTGCGAGTTGCGAGAATCTTTAATGTTGGGCCCACAGTCTTGGTGCCCGGTCACAGAGGAACATGCCTGAGGAAAAGGCGTCAGCACGCACAATATGATAAGGCAGGGCCCACAATATTGCTGAGAAGATCTCAGCTGTCCATCCAGAGGGACACGTGGTGCGCGATTAGGCTCCTCGCCTTTTCGCCCATCGCAACTTTAAAGCACGAGGGCCAGCCTCCTCCCATCCGCGAGACGTGAAGTGCGGAGGGCGCTAGGGATCGGGCCCACAATACTGACGAGATAATCAGAGCCGTCAGATTTAGAAGGACACTTGGTGCATGATTAAGCCGTCTCGGCGTTTCGCCTCTCGCGACTTCAAAGCGCAAAGAACGGCTTCGCTATTTCGCGATGCGCAAGGTGCCGAGAGCATTCAGGGCCCGGGCCCACAGCAGCACGGTAAGAGTTCAAAACCGTCGGATCTAAAAGGACACCTGGTGCATGATTAAGCCGTCTCGGTGTTTCGCCTCTCGCGACTTCAAGGCACAAAGAGCAGTCCCCCTTATTTGCGAACGCCGAAAGCCTCTATCGAAATAAAGCAGGGTCACAGTCCACGGTCACCCGAGAAATTAAAAGAGCTAAGTAGAAGGGGGCCTAAAGGTGTTGTGTCCAGTCGCCGAAAGCATCGTCACGATTCCCAGATGTCGTCAGAAGCGATTTCGCTCCTGGTTTTCACTTGGAGTAAATAAAGATAAGAAAGAGTAGTTGAAGCCTCCTTTCATTCATTAAATGAGAGAATGGAGAGTCTGGCAAGACGTCCGCTTGCAAAGGTCCTGTGTACCGATTTTCTCAGAGGGGCCATGCCGAGGTCCTCAGCTCGACGAAGAAGTCTGCACACGCTAGTCGAGCGCTTAATGGATCAGCTACCCTCCTTATAGGAGCCATGCATAGTTAAGGTGACATTTAAAGAAAGATGTCAGTACGAGTTTGATTGAAGGGACACCGAGCCTCGGGGTGACGAGGCACGCCTCTGTGAGGAGAATTTCCTGAGTATGTAGACTCAGTCTTTGTATTTTGCAAGGATCGATGGTTGAGCTGAGCTCCTGGTTGTAAAGTTTTAATGAAGCACTATTGTTTTGGTTATGTATGAACTTTTGAGACTTCTTGTCTTATGAATGCCAGTTTCTTTCACGCCTTGGTTTACACTGTGTTAGAGCAACTCGAAATTGGAGGATCCAGTCGAGCCGTAGCTGTTATAGGATGATGTTGTAATGGATCGTTGTAACAGTTGCGCTGCCTCTAATCGGTTCTTGTGATTTTCCCAGCACTGAGTGACTTGAAATTGGAGGATCCAGTCAAGTCTACTTTCAGTTTCTTAAGACTCTGAACCAAGCGAATCTTGAATTTAGAGTCTTTCCTCTGCAAACTGCCTAAAGCCTGTTGCCCGAAGTTGTTTGTTCACCTTTCTTACTAAGTCTTCCACCTGCCCATCTTTTAATCAACCCACTGGCTGAAGTTAGATCAAGACCTCCTTTGTTTCTTACATACCCGACCCAGTCCCTGAGTTAGAGTGATATCTCCTCGAGTCTTTATCTCCATTCGGTCATCCCTTTATAAACAAACCGTGACATAAAAACTGATGGGTTTTGGGCTCTGCTTCTGCAAGTAATCCAGGAGCGACTTCCAGCGCTAACACATACACATGGGGATTCCAGAGCCAGGGGTAGTTATCAGTACACATTCATTTGGGCTCTAAGATTGGTTGACATCCATGTAGAGGTTGACCCAATAGTACACCTAGGATACATGATGATGCAGGATGATACAAGAGCTTGCATGAGTATACAGAGGCATACAGTGATGAGGGGTAGTCCACATGGGCATGCAGAGGTGTATCGTGGGATCCAGGGGGATGCATTGGAGTGCAGGGAGGAGACATACTTGGTAGAACATGGGGATTTACGTGGAGAGTGGTCCTCTCCCTTACAACAACACATGGATCGAGAGATTATCTTCTCAGTAGCATTAGTCATATGATTGATGATAGCGGCAGTGTGACTGACCATCAGTATTTGGAGTCATCTACCAGTGTACATGATGGCATGAAATTAGAGTGGAGTCCAGGCGACTATTCACCATGGATGTCGATGGATGAGTTTTTAGCCAAGCTTTTGGGATTGACCAACACATATGACACTTCCCAATCCTACATATAGTTGCAGGTATTTATGTTACCCTTCCCTGATACTTTCATTATATACAACAATATAGGGGAAGATAGGCAATTGCATGGGACATGCAGAGTTGTTGGGCATAAGCCTCCCGACAGGGGATACTTCATTATATGCAACAAGACAGGGGAGGTTCACCCGAGACAGTCAGATGAGGCCTTGGGCACGATGGAGAGCATCCTTAGCCTTGGGACAAAGGATATTATAGAGGTGGATGTAGGTTTAGAGTCCCAGCAGGATGAGGAAGGGGAGTAGAGTAGGACAGATGCTTCAGATGAGGACTATGAGGTCAGTCGACAGGTTGTATGGGTGCAACAGGCAGTGACAAAGATCTTGAGGACCATGCATGATGTACCTATGGTCGGACAGTTTGGACATTTGATGACCAATCAACATATCAGAGGCAGATTCTCCTGAGAGGATCTAGAGGATGATGTCATGAGGCATATAGGGGCATGTTCGGTATGTCAGCATCACGATTCAGGGCATGATTCCTTAGCCACCCTTGTTTCAAGGCAGAGCTGGGAGAGTATGCTAGCATATCTCATCCCTGGTGTACTGGAGCTATATAGTAGGGATAACATCATAAGGATATTACCGAAGTATGGGACACTGCAGGCATAAGTGTGGGCTGAGAGGGAGGTCGAGTTTAGTGATTGTGGACATGATAACATAGCTAGTAGTACACTTCGATAGAAGGTTTATAGTTTAGTAGGCACCAAGATACTTGGTATGGCACCCTCTGAGTTATGTGATGTAGGGTTTGGTGCTCTTCTAGAGCGCATTGGAGTTTTGGGGACTTGGATGATTATTTCCTTCCATTGTTGTGGGAATTTGAGAGTAGATGGAGATGAGGACACTATGTGGCAAGATGGATCTCATTGGTTGAGGATCAAGTACATCGATAGATCATGTTCTTGGTTAGCAGGGGATTTGGATACTACCGGAGGTGGTAGTTGGGAGATTGGTTTAGGTGAGAGATTCCTTGTAAGGTAGCTAGAGAGGTAGTGGGGGGGGGCAGAGGGCCCATAGTGATAATAGTGGAGGTCATTCAATGGAAGGTGGACTAGGTCCACTATATTATTAAATAAGGCCCACTATGGTAGTTAGATATAATAAATGGGTAATTAGATATAATAAATGTAAGAGGACTTCTTAGAAGGTACTACTTCTAGAAGATTCCTCCTCTAGAATGTTCTTAGGTGATGGTAGCACTATATAAAGGGGTTCAATCAATGTAATGAGACATGAAGAGAAATATTGTGTTTGGAGCTGAAGCTCATTAGGAGGAAGCCCCCTCGAAGAGGCAAGTGAACAGGAGAGGATCCCTTCCATAATAGAATCCATTATATGGTGTTTCCCTACCTCAAGGGTTTGATGGTAATAAAGGAGATTTTGCATATTGTTCTTGTATATCTATTGTGGTGATTTTGTATTCAGTCTTTGGTTCTTAACAAGTGGTATCAGAGCACTTTCCTTGGGCAAACATTGTGGGCAAATATTTTTTATTTTTGCATATTTTTTTCGGAGCAGAAAAAGAAGGCCGCGACATTCTTGAGGTTTTTGGTATATTTCTGTACAAAATTTGTAGAAAAGGGTTGTCGATCTGATTTCCTCTCATAAAAACACCCAATTTGAAAAACAAAATCGTCCGAAACGGAGTCCGGGAAGTCAAGATATTGAAGTTTTAAAATCTGCAAATTTTCAGGATTTTTTTCGCGGACGGCGGCGAGAATTTTTTATTTATTTATGTAGCATATGGAGACTGGATTTGCCCAAATAAATTACAGATCTGAGTTCCTCTCACAATTTCACCCAATTTCAAAAAACAAATCAGCCAAAACGGAGTCCGGGAAGTGAAGTTATGAGCATTTTAACTTCAACAGTTTTTTAGGGTTTTTCTAGAAAAAGCCGCGATTTTCTGCCGAAACTTATTGGGTCTATTTTTTGGGGTTTTTCGTAACGACTATAGGACTGAAGAGTTCATAGGGTGCTCAGATGGCTATTTCCTCTCAAACCCTGAAAGAAATTCTTGAATCATTCAAAGCCCAATTGTTTCACACATTGGATGACAGATTGGATACATTTGTACATGGCCTCACAGATAGCCTCACAGATGATCTCAATGATAGTTTTCGTAGTATTCAAGATTCATTGAATAACATGCAGGAGAGATTTCTTATGGAGGGCCTCAGGGATGAATATAATCAAGAAATATATGCTTGGTATGATTTTGAGGCAGATTGTGATGATTGGTATATGG
>ML803752.1:250373-271085 GCA_009831015.1 Picea engelmannii | reverse complement strand
TGAAAAGAACATAAAGGAAGAGTGTACTAGTTTGGCAAAGGGGGCCCTCCAATGCTTCACTTGTACACTTGAGTCGTCTCAGCTAAGAAGGAACTTCCAATAGCATTCACATCATCATATCATAGACATTATCAAGAACAAAAACGCATAATTGATCTCAAGATTGCAAATTCCAAAGTTTCTTCATTCACATCCAAGGTTCTCATACCAGTCTATGTCTTAGAGTATTTATACAAGAGTTTTGAAACTAATAATGCTAATAAATCTCCTAAAGATCATGATTAGATCCATAAAATATGCTAGGACGGTCGAATACCCCCTTCAGATCCATAAAATATGAACAAATCCCAAGAAAATCTAAAACTGTCCATGATTTTATGCTAAAACAAGGTATTTTCTGTTGAAGTGGCCCTGTTTGACCAGCGTTGACCAGACACCTGGAAAGTTCAGATCTCGAAGCTGATAGGTAATCATCCATCCTTGTACATCAAGGATCATGACCCAAGTCTCAGATTTCGCCCAGTTGTCCTGCAAGTACATGAACCTAGGAGCAATTACAGGATTTAGTCAAATCCTGTAATTTCTGATAAATTTTTAATTTTAATGCCAAAAATTCGAAAATTCAATTCTTAAGCTAAAGAATGATAAATGTACCTTGCATAAGCTATTTTATGGAAAATATGGAATGAGATGGAGGCAAAATGGATGGTTTTGGAGGCAAAAGTATAGTTTATAGAGTGAAAAGGAAGCATAAAAATGTACTCAACAATAACATCATGAGTTTCACTACCATACCTTTTTGTGCAAGCACGACCATTAAAAGTCACGCTATAATTTAAAGTTGATTAGTCACGATTTTATTTTCTAGGGTGCACAAACTAGCTTAGGATTTAGTGCCTTGGAATAGGATTTTGTGAGTAAACTTCTCCAAGGCAATTAAATCAACATATGTGTCTGACAAAGGGAGTGGAGAAATCCATTGTATAATTGGTAATATCAGGAGGCTCCAATCACACCAAAGTTAATCACGAGGTCACGCGAGCTTGGTTGAAGGGATATCTCCCCAATACATTCTTAGCGTCAAAGATATTTTTGGGGATCTATTCATATCTAGGGATCTTTCTAGTGCCTTTACCTCCGTGAGAGGCGGTACTTTCAAGGTTTCGGGCTTTGCTACCCTGCCTATACGGTGTACCTGACTTACAACTGCTCGCTTGTGCATTGGTTATACATTGGTTTCTTAGTTGCTTCACTTAGTTTCCACATAGGTTACTTGCAGGGGTTATTCTGTAGGTACCCTAGGTCAGATAAGGGTCGAACAACACACAACCTTTATGGAGGATTACCTTTCTGGGGGGATTTGATCGATTTTGTTGTTAATCCCACGAGGGCCCTTATAACTGACTTTGATACCTCCAATCTTTAGCAAGGAGTCTCAGGCCCCTCTTGGGCGAGACATACCTTCTTTAGGGAGGGAGGCCACTTTCAACCACTTTACCTCGTTTGTGTGCATATTGGTCGTTTGAATTTTAGTGTGCTCTTTGATTACTAGTTGGCCTTAGGATTTATTTTTCGTCTTTAGAGTCTTAAGTCATCATGGAGTCGGACCAACGTCCCCGTCGCTTGTTACAATTACCATCAGATTTTGAGTCTTTGCCTTCTAAAAGGTGTAGAGTTATTAGGCGTTGTACACACACCTCCACTGTTCAAACTTGTGATTCTAGAAGGATGAGTACTAAACCTAGTCTTCAAAACACTGGGAGCCTTTCGACTCCCACACCTACTATAGTTAATGGCACCCTTTCGATTCCTGCAACTACAATGGTTGTAGCACCGAAGGCACCTATCATTAATATGGATTGGCCTATAATGAATTCTCATTCTCTTGCCTCGAACCCATCTGGGTCTCTTGGTCTTTCATCGGGCTATAATGTTTAGTCCATCCCTATGGCCTCTAGTCCCTTTTCCTATGGTATGTCGAACTTTACTTCACATTTTTCAAACGCCCCCCCCACCCCAGCTGCTGGCCCTAATGTTAACATTGGGCTTGGGGGCACTACACCTCCTTACACTCCATTTTCATTTGGTGGTTCTCAAATCCCTCAAACTACTCCTAATATGGGAGGCATTCCTACTTTTAACCCCGGGTCTAATCCTCTTGCTTCTGGGTGGAACAACCAACCTGGCGGACAAGCTTCTGCTCAAGTTCGGTCCTATACCCCTACCTCCTCAGTGTCGATTCCGACCAACACGTTTGGCATGACGCATCCAGCTCTATCCTCCGGATTCACACCCGGAGGAGGTTAGTTTCACGCTTTGGGAAACCTCCAACCCAAATCCAATCTAGTCGGGGGCAATTGTTATAACCCCCATCGGCAAATTCCTACTGGAATGATGCCAAACCAACCTTTTATGAATCAGCCCAGAGGAGGGTCTTATCATCCTGGACAGGGCCATGGTGCTTACCAGAACCCTGGATGGGTTGCAGTTCCTCAAACACAATCTTTCCAGGGAGCTTGGGGCTAGATGTCGCAACCCTGTCTCCCTTTTTTAGCCACCCTTAATCTGCCAGACTTTTCTAAGCTGATGAACAACCCTGTGAGTCATGACCCCACATTCCCCCCTGTCCCCACCAAGTTTCCTTCATACATTCTGAAATTCGAAGGTAAGAATGGTGAGGATCTTGGTGATCACGTCACTACCTTTCACCTATGGTGCTATTCAAATTCCCTTAACGATGATTCCATTCGGTTAAGATTGTTTCAATGCACCCTCATTGGGGTTGCTGCAAAATGGTATATCGAGCTATCTAGGCATATGGACCTTTAGTCAGATGGTGTTGGTCTTCCTTAACCACTTCCAGTTGTCGGTTCATTACGATGTTGGCCTAGAACTTCTGTCGACTTTACGCCAGGACACAACCACTCATATCTTGGATCATATCCAGGAGTGGTGTAGACAAAATAGGTTGATTAAGACCTCCGTACCCCCAGCCTTTGTTTTAGAATGGTTCCTCAAGTCTTTGTAGCCTCCTATATTGAAGGATGTTGCTACATCTGGGGTTACCACTGAGGAAGAAGTGATCTTTAAAGCCCAACAATTAGATCTTATATACGCTCAGTCTGGGATGTCATACCACATTCTTCCGAATGCACCGTGGTCAACCTATGACCCTAAAAAAAACCCAGACCTCATGTCGATGGCATTGTAGGCTCCGCCAATGTAAAATCCACAGACTCGGTGAGATGCCATTTGAAAGAGTTGTCTCTAAACCAGTCTGTAGGAGGGCCAGCTTCGTCTATGTCTTCCAACCCCACTCAGTCGGCGGATGTACATTCTGTGCAATCATTGGTCGGCCCAAATGGTAACCAACAGCCAGGTGGGAATAAGAAGAAAGGACGTAATAATAATCGTAAGGGTAGGAAAAAAGGTAATAAACCCAAGGACAATGGTAATAATGAGAAGATGAATAATAATGCTGGAGAGGGCAAGGAAGAAAGGTGTAAGGTGAAATTTCCATGTAAGCTTTGTATAGACGATCACCTTACTCATTTATGCCCCAAACTTGCGGAAGCTGCAAGGCTATTATCTCTACCGCTCGCCATGCTGACGAATCCTTTTCCACATAACCAACACATGGCCTCGAGCTCCTCAAAAGCCGGGAATGTGGCTGGTGGGAGTCAAAACCTGTCATGCGAGATGATGACCATTTGTGTATCAACATGGTCGATGTGAAAGTTCACGTAGCCACTCAATCTCGAGATTATAGTTCTTCACAGGCTATACCTAGTCTAGAATCTCCTCCTCCTCTAGAGATGACTTTACAGATTGAAAAACCAAAGCCACCACCTCGTATTCCGAAAGGAGTACTCAAGTGCTCTACCCACAATCCAAATGCTAGAGTTTCCCATAACTACTCTATTGTTGAGGACCTGGGTCGAACCCCTTGTGCGATGTCAACTTTGGAGGTACTCCAGATGTGTCCTTCACAGAGGAATGCCTTACTGTCTGCGTTAGGAGCTCTAGAACCCAGTGGCTCAAAAGTTATCAAGTTTGATGTCATAGATGTGAAGCCTCGCTTGCCTTACCATGTGGCATTCCAAATCCATGTGGGGTACTCAAAGTATACCATCAAACGCGCAGTTGTTGTTGAAGGTGTTGCTACATGTGTGATGTCCCTAATCTGTTGGAAAGCTCTCGGTTCTTTGACTCTTTCTAAGTCATCAAACATGTTGATTGCTTTTGACGGTGATTCCTTCTGCCCTCACGATATTATTCCCGCCTTTCCGGTCCGATTGGGTGGGAAGACAGTAGAGGTGGACGTTGAGGTATTTTATGCACCTCTTGATTATAACTTGTTACTAGGACATAATTGGACCTATGCTATGGTCGTTGTCGTATCGTCTGTCTTCCGTACTCTTTGCTTTCCTCATGATGGGAAGATCGTGACGATCGACCAGTTATCCTTTGTGTATGCTAGTCGCAATGCATCTGTTGGACCTTCGATCCCCGTGATCAACAATTCTCAGCTGACAACTGAGAATATCGATGTTGGAATGTATTCTTCCCTTATGGGTACTTTCGACTTCATGGCACTGATTCACCACGTTTATTCCATGTCCAGTAGGCCAGTTTCGACTTAGAAGTCCATCTTTTTCTGCACTTCCTATTTTAACGATCCTTGGACCCTACCTTCCTCGCTTGTGTCTTGTGAGGGTCAGTCACATACTGGCATTATATCACCAACCTCTGTTAGTCATGTTGGATAGTGGTCAACAACCTCTACTAGTCATGTTGAAGACCAACAACCAGCCGCTGCAAGTCATGCTGGGGGCACAAATCTAGCCTCTGCAAGTCATACTGGGAGCATGTCACCAACCACTGCAAGTTATGCTGAGGGCATTCATATGATTGAGAAACCTAGACGTGTCAGACGTAATCCCATATTCCTTTGCAAGACTTGTGAAGGAGATCACCTTACTCGTTTGTGTCCTACTACTGCTCCAATACCAGAAGCGTGGTCCTTGCATGGGGGCCCTTCGGGTTCTGAGTCATCTTTGGCTTCCCAACCTTCTTTGGTTGATATAATAGTCATGTCGAAGCAATCTTTGGCTGACACCCCTCTTCCTTTAGGGGTTGATGCATCCCTTGACCTCGTTGTCTCTCATTTTGTTCCACCAATGGTCATGTCGATGCAATCTTCGACTGACGCCACTCCTATTTTTGGTGGTGATCCATCTCTTGACATTATTGTCATGCATCCTATTCAAGCAACGATTAAAGAATTGGTCATGCCGATGCAATCTTCGCTCGATCCCACTCTTCTCTTGGAGAGTGACAAGCCTAAGGAAGTGACATTGCCGATGCAATCTTCAGTCAATCCCACTCTTCTTTTGGAGGGTGATGCGTCCTTGATGGCATAGGGGCAAACCCATGGTTCAACGCTACAACAACGCACCAACAAAACCCTAACTACCAGCCCTTTCGGTAACACCTGCAAAGTAGATGAAGTCTTACCAGAGGTAGAGGCAGGGGTGGTTGCAGGAATCAAGTGTCTGCAACCTAGCTGGGACACATATATGTGATTACAATACTTAACAGAGCACTTAATAGTTTACATTCATTAGCATTTAACCCTTATTCACATCCCAGGTAAAACCCTGATTATATATAAACGCAGTATTCAACAAGATCTAACACATCCAAGCACTTAGCACATAGAAATAGAGTAGATCTAGCATTCATTCACATTACTAAACACTAAACTATTATATCAGATGCATCTAACATACACAAATATGACAACACTAAGCATAAATCACATCAATCACACAAAGCAACCATAACACATGATATACGTTGTTGACCCCCAATGTGGGGCTACATCCACCAACTCTTCTTCTTCTTTATTATCTTCTTTCAATGTACAAAGCCACAAAGCCAACTCCACTTATGACAGGAGATCTGCACGCACCTTGCCAAATCCTCCTTCCCCGAGTTAGGTCACAACACAAAGCCTCTAGCTCTACATTAAACCGATTCTACTAGGTCTCTCCACTTATCTCCTCTTCTTACAATGCCTAGATATCTATTTATACATTACAAATGGGGCCTAAAAATGGGTAAACCCATGGGTCAACATCCCATACCAGTTACATAAACCCTAATCCCAAAAAGTTGTCAAAAAGGGGGTGCGATCCCGTGATCTCCGCTTTGCCTGGCGCTTCATCTTCGAACAACCTGTCGAAGTCCCAAAATTGGTCAAACATGACTAGCGTTTCCACAAAACCTGGTCAAGGGCCAACTAGCCCCCAACACTCACCTGTGACTCGTCCCGAGTCACTCTGATCTGGGTAACTCTGACTTGAAGGCCTCGAGCTTGGCTCGACTTGCTGCTTCGCCAGAGTCTCCTTCTCGACGAACTCTTGAATAAATTTCTCAGTCACCGGTCCTTCCAAGCACTGTTCTACCGTGGTGACTACTTGTTCTGGTTGTGCACCTTGTCCTTAAATCTCCTCAAAAAGTGTGAAAGCTTCATCCTGCACTGGTTGGATCCTCTGGGTCACTTCCATGGCTTTAATCTAGATGGCATGGACCTGTTGCTAAAGGATGCATTGTTCCTGTGACCTTTTTATCCTCTCGACCGGTGACAGTAGATTCAATTGTGCTTGCACTATCGTTGTCTGTTGCTTTGCCTCTTTGAGCTATGACTCTAATGTCCTTAGTACAGGGTCCTCTGCAATGCGCTCGTAGGTCTACACACTTCGAATGCTGAGTTGCTTGCAATCCAAGGCCAATGCCTTGATTCTTTTGACTTTGCTCTTGGTAGTTTCCTCTCTCTGATCTCGCACTTCCTGCAGAGTGCTTGGCACATCTTGTAGTTTCAGTTTTGTTATTTGTGCTTGGAGCTGCTGAATGGCTTCATCGAGCTTCCCTACCTGACTCTCCACTGTGTCTTCCTCTATCTGTACGAGGCCGGACACAGAGTGAAGTGCTCTGGTGACTGCCTCCTTAACTTCCATCTGCTCTGTGAGCAGCTACTCTCTTTCCTCCTGGATCTGCGCTTTATCCTCTACAAACTTTGCCTGGAGGTCATCTTTCTCTTGTTGCGCAATCCGACATTGTTCTAGGGCTTCTTCTTTTGCTTGCTTTAATGCCTCGGTGGCCTGCTCCTTTTCCACCTTGACCAGACAAAGGTGAGTCTTAGTCGATTCTGTTAATCTGCGTAGCTGGACAAGCTCATCTTCTACGTCCCTTATTGACAACGACGCAGTAGACACTGCACGATTCGAATAAAGAGCATGTTGTACCCGTTTGAGCTCCGCCTTGATCCTGTCAAACATTGTCTCTTGTTTGGCTTCACTTCGTTGCAAGATGTCCTCTCAGGTATCTGATACAATGATAATGATAAGGTCAATGTCATCCACCATGAGCACAGTGTGGAATGGAGGTTTATTGGCTTTTGACTTCTTCCGCGATGAAGGTTTTGTCGGGGAATCCTTTCTTTTCTTGGATGTTTTTGCTTCTGGAAGGGGATCTTTAGGTGGTGTTATGTCACCCTACTTCTTCTTATCTTCTCCCCCTTCATCCTCTTCTTTGTCTACTTCATCACCTCATCCTCCTTCATGTGAATCTGGTGTAGTTTCCTTTGATGCGTTTTTCAATTCATGTACCTCTTCCTTCTTTTTCTTCCTGCTGCAGCTGGGTGCATCATATTCTTTGCGGGTCACTACAGGACTTCTGATGAGGTCGGGGTCAGACAGTTCTGCCCGGTCAACTGGTACAAGGAACTCTGCAGGCCATTCCTTGGTTATTTCTTCCATGTCCTCTTCTATGAGTTTGTAATAGGACTATATCTCTTCTTTGTGTTTGTCTCCACGCGCAGTGATATAGATGAAGTGCCTTTCTGTGCAAAACTTCACGAGTGGCTTGAACCGATGCAATGTATTCAGCATCATGCAAGGGAAAGATTCAATGACCCTCTTCAGTTGTAGATAATAGGTGTGGAACACTGCATTTGACTACCATTGTTTTTCCATGTCGCTCGAATACCAGAGCGTAGTGAACTTTGCTGCTAGTGGTCAGACGACTCAATTTTAGGGAAGGTTGCTCCTTCCGACATCTACCAAGCAATGAAGACAATGAGGATCAACAACCAACTGAAATAGAACTCATAGCCCTGATCTTGATCTTCGTGACATTCTTTCTGTAAATGGTTGACGAGGTAGCTCGCCCAGTTCATTTGCATCCCTTTAACGCATTTTCCTGCGAGGTCGATGACAAACCCCGTGACCTGCATTGGCCTATTCTTCTTGACAAGCTTACTAGTGATCAACTAGAAAGTTAGGCGCATTGCGCCATTATGGATGGAGACTACCTTATAGCCCCACTTCCCCTTCTCCACATCGCCATAGGTGTCTTTTATTGTATGTTTCAGGGCACAATCTACATCCTTCCCTAGGTAAAAATCCTAGGGAGTTGGTCCTTGCATGCTTAATCTAGTGATTCGATGGATCAACATTGGATCTACTGTGATGCGCCTATCCAACCATAGGTAACCGCCAGGGAATCACAAAAACGTGAGTTTAACGCACACGTTAACCTCCTGATGTCTGTCAAAGTGTGGGATCTTCATCACATTAAGAATGGTGGACCTCGCGATGTCCATAGTCCACGGCTTGGGGATTATCTTTGACTTCTTCCTCGTTGTCTTGGTCAAATACTTGTGTGGTGTGAGCATTCCATAGTTTTTGCGATCTCATAAGTTGAAGTCACTGATATTAAGCATTAGAATCCTCTCCAACTGTAGTCCTATTGCGCGTATCCCCTTTGGGAGGTACACGGTGATCACTGTGTAGTTGAATCCCTCGGGATGTTGTCACGACTCACCGCGCCAACCAGAGGTGAGATGTAGTCGAGTAGGATTGATGGGATGAGCTTTTCATTCGCCAAGTCATCACGTTGCTTGGTTTGTTTCTCTATCATAGTTTGGGAGGGCCCAGATCAATGTGCAGTCGATGGGGATGCTTGCACTCCTCTTGTCGACAAAGCTTGTGCTCCTGCGGACATGACCTTCTCAGCCATGAGGTATATGAGAATCTCTTCGACGGATTTCTTTACTGCACTAAAGTCACCCGACATACACGCTCAAGATTTGATATCTCGGGTCGGTGAACAAATAATCAAGGTAGCATAACGGATGGCAAGGTCTCAATAAGCACTGCGCGATGATAGTCAGCTCTCTGTGGGTTCGAATAATCACAATTGGAAAAAGTGTCCATGGTAAGACATTCAACGAGTTAAATAGGTAACATTGTAAAGGGTTCTTCCAACAGGTAAGAATGCCTCAATCAATACAATTCCATTCGTTATGGCACAGTCCCAACGGTTCAATGACGAACATTCTGACAATAATTGTGTTTCTAGCCATTCTAGAGCGTCGGTCTAATGGTTGGGACACCTCCAACGGTCATATTTCTCCGCCGTGGCGAAGTGCCAATCTGCGCTACTTTGCTATTCCAGTGAGGTTCAAGTTCTACAAACCTTCCTTCTGCGAAGTCTTCTCTGGAACTTCTTGCAATTTTTCTAGATTTGCTTTCTTCTTACTGAGTTTTCTAGATTTCTTTCCTATGATCTGCATCTCTAGATTCCTCTTTCCATTATTGTTCTTATCTCCTCTTGGCATAGTAACTTTGTACTGTTGAGTATCTTTCATAGGGTTCGAGGGTAATACTTCTTATCTTACTATTTCTGGAGTAGATGCTCTACTCTCTTATATGGATAAGTTCTCTAAGTCTTCTTGTGTTCTTTCAACTTCGACAACTAGGTCTCTGGCCCTCATTTGCTTCGACTTGTCCTCCTATTATTCTATTAAGCACGCTATTCTCCTAGGCATGAAATCCCTTAATTCTTGCTTTTTCTATTCTAGAGCTTCCTCTTCTTCTTTCTCGCGAATCTGATCTCTCTCAATCCAAGTCTTTCCTAAAAAAAGTGCAAAGGGAGTGCTATTATTAGCAAACTTAATGAGCTCTAATTCTTCTTTTGTTGATGTTCCATGAGAAATCATAGGTACATGGGAAAGTCTTCCACATAGGGTTATCAACTTTCCTTTAAACAATCCTATTCCTCCCAATGAGGGAATCATAGCAGGCTTTCCTAAGATTTCCCAAGTACTTTCTGTCATAATGTTCACCTGTGTTTCTGCATCCAATGCATTGTCTATGTCGAAGTCTCCTATTCTTGTTTGTATTCACTCTTTCTCTTTTAAGATCTCTGATAAATTGGTATCTATGTGATCATTTGGTGTTTCTTTCATCTGTAATAATATAGCCTCCAATTATTTCTGGTTCTTTAGCATATTCTTAGTCTCTTGACCTTCCTCGTGGTCTTCTTGTCTCATGTTCATCTTCTCAACTTTAGCAATTATTCTAGGGCAATCTAAAACTTCATGTCAAGTAGCTTTACAACAAAGGCAAATAGGACCTCTACCAGAGCATTCCTTAGCAAGATGTCTCGGTCTTCTACAACTATAACAAAGAGTCAATCCTCTCTTTCTCTTAAATGATCTGCAACCTTTCCTGTACTGCGCACTCGGATCGCAGTGATGGACCTGCAAAAAATTCTTTCTAGGATCCTGCACCCACTTGTTAGTCCAAAAATTCTTTCTATGCATAGGAATAACATATCTTTCACTATTTCTATCAGATCTATTCATATCATATCTTCTTTCTTTGATTTGTGCCCTAGTTTTCAGACTAGGACCAAATCTATCAAACATACCTAGATTCATTCTTTCGAAGAATTTATTTTTTCACTTATCTTACCTTTATCAAAGCACAAAGCTTTAAGATCTTACCTCTTTTCTTCAGATCAGACTTCTTTTCTTAGCATGGAGCTTCGGAAGTCAAGTAGAGTATTGCGCACTACAACAACAAATCTATGCACAAAGTTTTCTCTTTTCTTCAGTTCCCAGTAATCACAGTTTCAGGTACCGGCAACAAAACCATTTGTTGGCACAGGGGAAGACCCAGAGTTCAATTCTACAACAGTGCACCGACAAAACCCTAACTATCAGCCCTTTCGGCAACACCTGCAAAGCAGATGAAGTCTCACCCGAGGTAGAGGTAGGAGTGGTTGCAGGACTCAAGTGTCTACAACCTAGCTAGGACATAGATTTGTTATCACAATACTTAACAGAGAACTTAACAATTAACATTCATTAGCATTTAACCCTTATTCATATTGCAAGTAAAACCCTGATTACAAAACAATGCAGTATTCAACAAGATCTAACACATCCAAGCACTTAGCACATAGAAATAGAGCAGATCTATCATTCATTCACATTACTAAGCACTAAGCTATTATATCAGATGCATCTAACATACATAAAGATGACAACACTAAGCATAAATCACATCAATCACACAAAGTAACCATAACACAGGATATACGTGGTTCACCCCGAGCGTGGGGCTACGTCCACTAACTCTTCTTCTTCTTTATTATCTTCTTTCAATGCACAAAGCCACAAATCCAACTCCTCTTATGATAGGAGATTTGCATGCACCTCGCTAAATCCTCCTTCCCTGAGCTAGGTCACAACACAAAGCCTTCTTACACAGTCTGCACACCAGCTTCTTACAATCACTTGCACTTAGCTCTGCAAGTCTTAACACATAGTATGCACAAAGCCTCTAGCTCTGCACTAAGTCGATTCTACTAGGTTTCTCCACTTATCTCCTCTTCTTACATCGCGTAGATATCTATTTATACATTAAAAATGGGGCCTAAACATGGGTAAACCCATGGGCTGACATCCCATACCCGTTACATAAACCCTAATCCCAAAAAGCTCTCAAAAAGGGGGCGAGATCCCGTGATCTCTGTTTCGCCTTGCACTTCATCTTCGACCAGCCTGTCGAAGTCCCAAAATTGGTCAAACATGACCAGTGTTTCCACAAAACCTGGGCAATGGCCAACAGTCCTTCGACCATGTCCTTAGCATTTTTAGTTTTTTACCTTCTGAACACGAGAGAGTTTTTCTCTCCCCAAGTACTCTCCCTCCAAGTCCTGAGGAAGTTCCCTTCGATTGGGATAGCCTTGTGGGATATCCAATGCCCCATGCTTATGTATTTTCCTGTAAGAGGCATCATCTGTTATATCACGAAGACGATAACCTCCGCTAGCAGTTTATCCTCCTCGACTTGGAGAGCTTTGGGTTTTCCCAAGCGTATGTCGGCTATTCGTAAGATGATGACATTCCACAGAAGTCCAGCACGAGAGCCTTGGCCTCCCCCGTGACTTTCCGACTAGAAGCTCCCAAACGAGTCCAAGTTAAGCTCTTTTCCGACTCGTCTAAAAAGCAAAAATATTGCCGAGTGATTTGTCCCTTTCACACTCGTTAAATTGGACTTGAAAGGTCATGAGTCTTAGTTAAGCTCTTTTTCGACTCATTTTCAAAAAATGAAAAAAATACCGAGTGAACTTGTCTCTTTCACACTTGTAAATTGGATTTGAAAGGACATCTATTTGGCACAAGTTTATCCCTTTTTCACACCAAGTAGACTAAATGTCATAAAAAAGGACACCTTTTGGCGTTAAGTTGTGATTGCATCTCATGCCCTTGCTTGCAGTATTGAGCCTATAGTCAGTTCTCTCTTTGTGTTATAAACTGTTTGCCTCAACAATTTTGCATCATCAACCAAGCAGAGCCTTGTTTATATCCTTCACAATTTGACACCCTATACCTAGGAGGGAACATTCCCCTGAGTGTCCATCTCCCGCTTCCATCTCCTTGCATTGAGCATAGGTATGTTCCACTGCTGGAACTAGTTTTTCTTACTTGTGACACTCGTTTCCTCCTCTATATCATAGCATTCATTTGTCTATGAAAAAACAAAAAAAGACAGGCGGGAAGGGAGTATTATCTTATATTGGCAGCAGTTGTGTCGCCTTTGAACAAAGCACAAAGTTATTGAGTCCATTCATCATCATAATTTTGGGATTAGCATGGCCTTAGGAAGTTGAGCTTGTTACAGAGTCTTCTCTACTGATTGGTTACTCTTCCAGTACCTATAGAGAATTTCATTGATGCCTCCTGCATCTGATGGTTTCATCATTGAGTCTATGCTGTCGGAGTCTTCCATATGTCTCATGCTCTTGTTCAAAGGAAGTCTATTAACTTGTGTCGGCCAATTTTTAGAGCTCTTGACTTTTCATGTCGGCCATACCCTCAGTTTGTCTCAGAGTCACATGATACTGCAGTCCTATCATGCACCTTGGTCCTACTTTCATCATTAGTAGGTAACCTTGAACCCAACAGTCAATATTTCATCATTGGTCATTGACTGGGTGGTTTCCCTTATGTTTGACGACAAGACATCTATTCACACATTGGGATTCGTGAAGTGTATTGGATGAAATTAACCTTATTGGTGGTTTCCTCGCCTTTGTCAGCAATTTTCCTTATTGGCTGCTATTCAGAGGGTCTTTTTCATGTAGTACTTACACTTGGCACATGTGAAAGACGCACAGGGTCGTTGGTTCATGAACATGTTCTTCGTCCGATTTCCTCCAAATCATGAAGCTCCTTCTTTGTACCTCGCGCTGACTAATGAGAGATGCCTTAATGCTCTCCTTTCAACGGGTTTCCTTCCATCGACTTCAACTCATCTATTCTGGAAACGGGACCTAGAGTCTTATGACTACCTTGAGGCTTACAATCATAAGTGGAAGGTTCTCTCGCCATCGACAATTGGGAATACATCAATGTCTCATGATCGATGGATTTTTCAGGTGTTTGATACCGACTCATTTATTCACACTTGTAAAAATGTACTCGGTGCCTCGATACCTACTTTTATTATCGATAGGTTGTCTCGTGTTTGTTAACGGTATACCTCAATGACTGGTAATCAAATGATGTCTCATTGTGTTCGACCTCAACTCCATTATTCACATGATGTAGACTTCCACCCTTGGTGGATTGTGTAGAAGACTTGAAGACATTAGTATGTGGCCGCAACTTTCCTAAGTTGTTGCTTCCTTTTCATTGGACCAATACCTATATGACTTCAATGATCATGGGAGATCAGATTGTACTCCATTGTATACAAATATCTTCAGATTGATTTTCAGACTGGTTCTACTGGGCTTTGTTCGTGACTGTGACAACCTTTGGCATGTAGCCGCGTTTGTTTTTGCCTATTCATGGCCACAGACAGTTGTTTGGTATATTTTCACATGGATCTGTAGTGTAATTCTATTGGCAACCATGTATGCAAAGTCAGTGCAGAATGTAATGAGCAACTAGTTCTTCTAGCTGGTTCCCCATCACTCCACTTCTGGGTTGTTTATAATGTATTTCGGCCATCACAAATACTCCTTTGACTGCACACATTATGGGGCATCTGTTATAGCAATATTTGCGTCACCCTATGCAATCTTGCATAGAAGGCCTTTTTCCATTTCCCTATGCAAATTTGTCATCCCTGTTTCTAAATCCCAGAGCTAAAAATACATATTTTTCCACATGTATGCACCTTGCCTACTATACATCATGTGTATATGCAGGCTGCACCACTACAACTCGCGTACATCAGGATTTGTGCCCCAAAATGAAAATTAATGTCAGGTTTCCATGTCACGACAGGAGATCTATGATCCTTGGCCTTCCATATACTGGAAACGTTCCGACTCAGCCCTTCAGTTCCATTTGAAGGCTATAAATGGGCCAATTATGAGCTATGGAAAAGAGTAGAAAGAATTCAACTTTGAGAGCAAAGTTACTTTGGAGAAATTATTTACTTCATATTGAGTCTACATCCCTTTGTCCTTTAAGTTTGAGCACAGTGTTCAGCCCCCAAGATCTTCCCTTATTGATTGAGAACCTCATTGTTTCTCTTTCATGAGCTTGCCTTTGGTGGAGGATTGAAGTGGTGGAGGCCCAACTAGAAGGAACTCAGTTTCTCGGTTCCAAACCATGCCGACATGGAAGTCTGTAACATTTTCACTTCTACTGATCATATATTAATAGAAATACTCTTTTCCTGTCCAATTGATATCTTGCAAATATTTGAATTATTATTCCATGGGCGTATTTGTCATGTTTATTAATGGATTATGCTATTGAATGTGCTAACATCATTTATTATCACCATATGATTGTTGTGCTTGGTTGTTGAGGACTAGTTGCAGGTATATTGCTTTGGGTCAAGTGCTCAACGATGGACTTCATTGAACATTTGGACGAGGTAGCCCTTTTATCTTGTCTTGCTAGCATATTTGTTTACATAGCATACTTGAGAATAGAGTTGATTTCTGCAGTCATTTTTGTCTTTTGTGGTTTACCCTAGCCATAGAAAGATTGTCCTCGTAACAAGTACCTGACTAAGGAGGGGGGCCTACCCCCTTAGGCGATGTATTGAGCTATGAAACCATAATCACACGATCAACAATACATCAACATGAAAATGAAAGCAAGAATGGATATTTTATTGCCGAAGTATGAAAGATACAATAGCAACAAAATGTAATTGCTAGAATATTTTCCTCCCCCCAGCTCTAGGAAAGCTAAGGTTCTTATACAACTTGTCTAATGTCTAAGATTGTACAAAGCGACCGATGGACAACCATGGGAATCTTGTTGTTCATTCGGTTACAAAGATTCTATCAAACTTTAGTGGGAATTGGGTGTGTGTTGACTTGATAGGCAACTGATTTCTCTTTTAATCACCCACTTGCCTCATGTCGCCTCTCCCCATGAACAGTGTTTCCCAACTACCAGTTGTACTGTCGATTATTGTGCTAGAGAGATTTATTTGGAGTCACAGCAAGCGAAAATCATTCTCAGAGTTGTAATGTTTTGTCTCGAATTGCATCAACCTTGAATGCACTTTGATTTGCAGCCATTGGTTTGCCTTCGGAATTGCAACAACTTGGTTTGTGTTCGAAACTACATTGCTTGGAGTTGCAACAGAGAGGTGCTACAACCACTTTGAGGTGTTGCAACTATTGTATTCTCGTGTGTAACAACATTAGTAACCGGAAGTAATGAGTTCCTTATAAGATTTATGCAAAGATAACGTAATAATGGTATATGGGGTAGGAGTCATACCTGAGTGATAAGTGAGGTGAACTGGGAAAAGGAAGTATAAAAAAGGGAAGTGATTAATGTAAATTGGTACGAAAAAAGGTATAGATGGGTGTTGAAAGTATGCCATTTTAGGCACCTATTATCTCCCCCAACCCAAAACTATTGCATGTCTCCATGCAACCACAATCACTCAGTGTTTAGAGAAGTTAGGGTGACCCTAGGGGTCACTAATACCACATATTAACTCTTCTATTGCCTCCTTCTCTTCACAGATATCCTCTTCTGCTAGAACTTCTATGTTTTATTGTGTCTCTATCTATGTTTGAGTGGATTTATAAATTACCATATAATTTGTAGCCTAGACAACTACTTCTTTTGTCTCTTTAGGCTGACCTCTTTCCCGTGAGTCGATTAAGGGTTCCCCTGCAGCGAGAGGACTTGTTGCAGGGTTATATGATTTCTCAGATGCATTGTGTTCTTCAAGCTCTTCTCTGAGTATTTTCAAATTGATATTAAGCTTTAAATTTTTCATCCTCAACATTTTGTTTTCTCTCACCAAAGAGGCATAGATAGGGAGAGAGTGAGGGATGCTTACCCATTTGGGAGTGATCCTTTGTTCTAAGGAAACAACCTTTGTCTGTGGTTCTTGTAGCCTAGGGTTTAGTTTATCATATGAGTCATTGCCTAATGGGACCTCTTCTACTCCTTGTTCTTCTGGTGAATGGGTAGGTCGTTCCCCAAGAGGTCCTTGTTGTGTTGGTTTTGTCACATGGGCGAGCAAAAACACAACACTTACATGCTTAGTTTAGTTAGCTAAACAAGACAGAGGTTTGTGAGTTGATTAGATAACCAAATACACATGAAACAAAGGAAATAAAACTAAAAACAAAGAGAAATAAATGCTAGAGAATCTTGCAAGAACTTGAACCATGAAAAGCAAGAAATGACCATCATATAGCTACCAATGGATCAATATATTGATAGGCTAACACTGTAGAGAAAGGTAGGGACTTGTGAATCCCCTCTTCCTTGTTGGGAGGGCTCTTGAGTTCCCTAATAGAGAGCTCTTCTCTTCATACAATGGAAAATGACAATGGTGAAGAAATACAATGCCAATCCTCTCAAGAGGTGAGTGGAATGGCCCTTGCTATAGTGCTTGAATGATTCAAAGAGAAAAGAGGATTCTCCAAGAAGAATTCTTGTAGCATAACAATACCTTGAAGTTCTTATTTTTCTAGCACACCCATGGCACATATTTATAGTGTCCATTCATGGCAAGACACAATTGGTTCATAGTGTGAACAAGGGGCCTTTTAGGGCACTTAATAGCCCTTGACCAGCCTCCAAGCTAGATTTCGCTCAAATATGAGTGTCAAATCGTGTTGGGGGTCGGACAAGAAGTGGTTGAGAGGCCAACAAGATTCATAAATGCGTTGTTAATGAGAAGTGTGTGGATTTTCTCGTAGACAATGGCGCATCTTGCGCACAGTGCACGAATAGGGTTGTGTTGGCCTGCGCACAGTGTGCGGGCTTCCTTTGGTGAATTTGCACACTTTAATTTTTTAACCAAGTGTATAGTTTTTTGCCTTTTTGATGGATTTTGATGTTGTAGGTGGACTAATTGCTGTTGAAATTGATGTCTTTCTTCAACCATTGTGTGCAATGTTGCGAACGATTTTTCAGTGATAACAGATGCCCCCTAGTGTGTGAGGTTAGGAGCATACATATAACTGAAATACATCAATGTTTATTTTATTGAGAATGCCATTGCAAGGAAGGGTGAAGAGAGGAACTGTAAGAGAGATCCACTGGAGGGAGAGGCAAAACTGTGGGAACCAAACCTTTCTCTAGGAAGAAAAAATAAAATATGTATACAAACGAGGCAGGCATGCCCCATGCTCGTGTCATGAAACCAAAATGTGGGATTGTAACTCAAGATGTATGATGTTGTAGATAGCTACAATGCCCTCGGGGGCGGTTGATAACGACATATGACGGTTCTAACTGGTGAACTGGCTCTGAAGCGAGTAATGGACAATTGTAAGAAGTGTCGATGACTCATAGGCATTGATGGCCTATCAACTTCAGAGGTCTTCGGCTAGTATGAAACAAATGCAATTGTCACATAGTAAGACCCACATTAACATGAGAGTTTTCTGAAGTCGAATGTTATGGGGGTCAACGAAATCAGAAAGCAATGATGATTCTTTATGTGTCATCTGAGACTCCTAATTTAAAAGGTAATGAGAGTCAAGATATTGCTGCCCTTCTGGAAACTATGTTGATGTCGACATGAAGGGAGACGCAACGCCAAGAATCTTAAGGTATTTTTGAAATCCACCGAGTGATAGATGATATCATGTATTGATGAGTAACATGGATGAAGTCAAAACACTATGGGACTCAAGACTGTCCTTGGTTGGGGTGTTGAGGGATGATTGAAAACAACCGTAAAACTGGATCTAGCATTAGGGGGCGACTAGATATGGGGTTAAACTGTGGCGGAGGCTAACAAAGTGGGAAAACTCAGAGATCGTGGGTACATGGATTTGGGATACTCAGGGATTTTTTAACGATGTCGATATGAAAAAAATGGTGGATTCCCCAACCAAGGGCGACATGGGTTGATTTTTTGGGTAAAAAAGGCCATCGAGGATGATGACTAAAAAAACTCTATATATGTTGGAAACAAAGGCTTTATACAATTACCAAAGAAATAAAGAATAATTTGGGTTGAGTATACAGATACAGGAACAGGTGCCCCAGTGAAAGATGGCTTGGCCTGCTCAGAGCACAAGTTTGTGAAAGAGAACTGGTGGAGGGTGGGGGCCCCATGGGTGGGTTTATGTATTGGGTAAATGAATGGAGGACAATCTGCAGATGGAAAAACTGATGGCGGATGAGATGGAGGGCTAACGAAACTGCGAGGGTGCAGTCAATATAACCAAGTGTAGGATGACATGACCCGAGGACTCCGTTGGGAAGGTTAGAAATATGACAAGAATAAGTATGGGGTTCATTCTTAGAAGTGCAAAATACTATCGGGACTCCAAATCCTAGGGGGTGAAATCAACATGAGTGTTAAGTTGCCAAGGGGAACTATGAATGGGACAACTCATGTGGGGGAGAGTGTTATCGGTTGATAGTACCAAAATGTGGCAGAGGTAAAGATACTGTAGAGCCGAATGTAGGGACCCTAAAGGTAAATGTCAGAGGGTGTGACTGGGATATGCAATTGTGTACAAAGAGTAACTACATGCCAATGTTGTTCATATACCTGAAGGGGATGTAAGCTTGTTGAACAAGTACCTGTACACAAAAAACCAAATACCCGATGTGAACAATATCTGATGATAAAGAACATATAACAACTATTTGATAAATTTAAAGTGAGAATGCATACCTGAACACGGCGTGAGAAAAATGCTCAACCGGGGAAAAGTGTAGATGATAACCCAGGGAAAGTGAATGTGTAGATGGTTGGATCATGATCTCGTAGCTGAGAACGGATCGAAAATGTTAAGTCCTAATATTGGCTCATTACCCCTTAATTGGGGCATATTATATTAGTAATGTTATTTTATTTATGTCAGATTTAGGCCATTAGTTGTAATTATACCTTCTAGTCTCCTATATATACCAAGGAGACATTTTCATCTTGAATCATCTTGTACTTGAACATTTAACTGGGGTAAAAGGAGGTTTCCCCCTCGAAGAGGCTTATTATCTGAAATTATCTCTTTTTCAAGGCGTTGAGTACTTTTTTTGAGGGTTTTCTATGCTATATTGATATTTGGTTCTTAACATACGGTATCAGAGCTCAAGGTCTTGGGGATTCGATGCTATATCTAAGACACCTTGACATTTTCGCTATAACGTTTTTTCTACAATGTTTCAGAGGGAACGACTTGGAGAATATTTAGTAGATGGATCAAGGTATGTTGGGTTCAAAATTCAGCTCCTGAGGCCTTATAATTTCAGAGATACAGCCTGTACAAGATAGGGTTCTGAAATCATCCTGAACTGAGTCATTGTGGCATTTTAGCTATAAAAATGTTTCTGTAATGTTTCAAACCCTAAACTCTAGAGTCTATTTACATAAATTAGTAAGGTATCTGTGGTAAAACGTTTAGATTCTGGGTCATCTTAAATTTGTAGATACACCCTGTGTAAGATAGGGTATCTGACTAGTCCTATTGACTAATCTCAAGAAGGTGTTCCAGGTAAAACAATAATAACTTCTTCCTAGAGTATCCAAATTGCACGGGACTGGTTTCATTGGATCTTGAATAGTCTATAGTATTTTCGGTGTGAGTTTCATAATTTTATATCAATTATTTTGTGCGGGGCACGCTATACAAGTGAGATCTCCGGGAAAGGCCAAAAATCGGCAAGTTGTGGGGAAGTTACCATAAATTCCACTTGGCACATCCAATTTTGATCAGACCTATGGAATTGTAGAGAAGAAATATTAGAGAACTACATAAAAGAAAGTTTCATACCCAGAAGGGCCGAAACTTGGGAGATACAACAGAAGAAATATTATCTAGCAGAACCACCTCAAAATCAAGGTTCAAAAGTGATACTTGGCCAACATGCCACCAAAAAAGGGAACT
>ML803752.1:211693-237961 GCA_009831015.1 Picea engelmannii | reverse complement strand
AATCATTCCAAGAGGTTAAAATTTTACCATGTTTCTTCATGTCCTCTTGAGTCTTGGCTTCCCACCAAATGAGTGTTGCACTATCCAATATTAAAGAAGCAAGCTGAATCTTAGTTTCATCATCTTGAATTTTTTGTATCCTATAATACACCTCAATCTGACGAATCCAATTATCTAATTTCTCAGCATTTACCTCTCCATTGTACATTGGCAATTCGAATTTAATATCAAGCTTTAGCAAAGGAATTTGTGGAGGAGTTTTACCATGTCCTTTTGGAAAATTTGGAAGAGGTCTTGAACTGGTAGAAGAAGAGGAAGATGGAGGTGAGGGTGGTGGAGAAGCACCATTCCCTCCATTTCCATTTGGAGTTTTATCACCATTGCTTCCCTTATGCTTTGAAGGGTTGGAGCCTTCACCTTGCAACCTTGTATTCCTTTCTTCCATCAAAACTTTCATCATTTCTCTCATTTCCATGAAAGCCTTTCTGAGATCTTCATCTTCTGTAGGAATATGTTCATGACTCTCTTCATGAGCCATACTTGGTGAATGCCTCCTTGAAGCTTAAGGTGATGATATAATATTTCTTCTTGAAGGATGAGAACTTGGCTCTACAAGTTGACCTTCTCCTCTTGTGAGGTTCAACCTTGTGAGCATCAAAAAACAAAACACTTGCAAATAATCAAGCCTTCAAAAACCTAAGCTCTGATACCAACTTGATCTGGAAATGATAAAGACTTGTATTCTTGAAAATATTTGCAAGTTTTAATTCAAGTGTTCTTATGCAAATGGATCAATTTTGCAAACACAACTTTTATAGAAATTACATATTCAAGATGCATATAATCAGCAACAAATAACAGTGAACATAAAACACATAACATAACAAATGATAAAGGAGTTCACCCCTCTCTTGGGCCACATCTCCTGGTCCAACTTCCAATGGATCTTTTGTATTATTTGCTCAAAGTGATAAAATATGTTCTTTACAATGCTCAAAATTCCAAATAGATGGCTCCAATGGCTTCAGAACGTCCAAAAACCCCTAGCTGGGCTTTTTTGGCACCTGATTTGGCCAAAAATTGAAGAAGATAGGCTTCCTGGAAGTTCCCCTTCAAACTTGCTGTCTTTGGATCGCCAAAATGCACCTCTGTGTCCTCAACCTAGCCCCGACGTGCATATTTGTGTTAAAACCTAGCACCGAGCGCAACCGCAAAACGATGCAAACTGTAGGACGGTTAGGGCGCGCCTAGCCCCTAACCGCCAAAATCGTGGACATATGGGTCACCATGTGACCGTGCGCACATACAAAAAGGGGCCAAGGTTTTAAAACATATGGTAACAGGGTTGGAATGTGCGCGCGCCGGTGGTTATATGGCATATATATATGACCAGAGGCCAGGGCTTAGCCCCAAATTACAACATTTGAAATTTAAATAAATTAAATCCCATATATATGTTAAGAACCATAGGTGGGTGCACTGGTTAGGCGGCCCTTCCCAAAGCTCTTCCCCTTGCCCGAAGGTCACGGGGTCAAGTCCTGCCGACTACATAAGTTTTAAATCATTGTCCAGGTGACACGTGGTGGCCATTGATTGGGCCATGTGTCACCATTCCATTCACCACAAACAAACCACATGTCGGACACCAATTCATCCACACGACTGCCAACCAACACCTGCCACGTGTTGTACGGCCCTGCCACGTGTCATACAACCCTACCACGTCAGCATTCGTATGTACTGTATGGACTGTATAGTCAACACACTTTTTTTTTGCCTGTTTGATGATTTGAACAGAACGTGATATCTCTCTCATCCGACATCCGTTTGAACCCAAACGAGTTGCGTTGGGTTCATGACGATGAGGCCTGCACACCCGCTCGATTTGAAGCGATTCCGAGTACTTTGGATTTTGAGCAAAATTTGATCCCCTGGATCATTGATGCACTTATTCATGGTACAAGTTGAGGTACATGTTGATGCATGGTTGATGCACTTGTTTATGATACATGTTGATTACAGGTTTTTTGGTACATGTTGGTGCATGGTTGATTCACTTGTTTATGGTACAGGTTGATTACAGGTTGATGCATGGTTCAGGTTATTGGTACAGGTTGTTTGGTGCAGGTTGATTGGTACAGGTTTACAACAATATATCTCACAGTGATAGTGTGACAATGGTTCCATCATTCTACTTATATACCAGGGTAGTTGGACGGGGCAAGGACATGTGGTTGTAGCCACCTTCCGGTTGTAGCCGAAGAACATAGGGGGTTGTAGCCTCCTTCTGGTTGTAGCTAGAGAATTGGGGAGTTGGAGCCTCCCTCAGGTTGTAGCCTGAGAAACTAGGGGGCTGGATCCTCCTTCCAGTTGTAGTTGGATAACAAAGGAATTTGGTGCTTTCAATGAATGTAATTCTTAAAGACATAAGAAAAAGCATTATGTGGTTTTTTCCTGCTTTGGGTTTCCATGTAAAACACTGGTGTACTGTGTATGTGTGCGATTTCTCATTTTTTCATTATTTATTTACTCTACAACTATTGGATGATAATGCTACATTGATATAACACTTGCATTTTATGGTGAAAAAGGATTATATTGATATATTACTGATTCACCCCCCCTCTCAGTAATCCAACAATAACCACAACATCCATGGGAACAATTCAGAAGCTAATTAGAAACCCAAAGATCATTATGAGTGATAGAGATCCAATTTTAACTAGTAACTTCTAGAATAACTTGTTTTCTTGTGTGGGTACTCAATTTTCTCATAACACTTCTTACCATCCCAAATCTAATAAGAAAACTCAAATTGTGAATAAGTGTCTAGAATATTATCTCCATTTCTCTGCATCTAATGAACATTAACAATGGGTCAAATGGTTAACCTTCTTATAATGGTGGTATAATACTTCCATAGTCATAAAAAATGTCCCCATTTATGGCACTATATGGGAATAATATTTCATCCATCACATCACCTTTAATAGGGAAACCTAAGGTTCAAGCAATGGAGGATCATGTCGAGCACCAAAAATAGGTTCTCCAACTATTGAAAGAAAACTCGCTGATGAGAAGTCAAGCTATGTTGAAGGCCGTCAGATCCTTGAAAGTATCATTCTGGCTAATGAGGTGGTCCACTCTCTAAAGTCTACCAAAACTGCATGAATGCTGATCAAAATCGACATGTCCAAAGCCTTTGATAAGCTTAGTTGGAAATATATCAAGGCTATCTTGCTTGCCTTTGCATTCCACTCTTCCTGGGTCAATTGGGTTATGACACTTATTTCCTTTGTCTTCTTCTCTATTCTCATCAATGGTTCTCCCTCCCTCCCCTTTCGACCCTCCCATGGCATCCACCAAGGAGACCCCTTTTCTCCTTTTCCTTTTACTCTTATGACTGAAGGGTTGGGTGGAAGCATCATGGATGTTGTCCTTTATGATCCTCTTGAAAGTATCTCACTCCATAATTCCCTCTCTCATATATCCCACAAGTTTGAATTTATGAATTTATGAATTTAAGGATTCTTGATGAATTTATGGATGCCTTTGGCACCTTTATCAATCATATTAAATCCCATATCTTTTTCTTCAAAACTTTTATTCCTTTTCAATTTCATGTTTCCCGCATCTTACGATTCTCTAGGATCTCCCTTCCGTCCAAATATCTTGGAAACCCTCTCCCGGAGACCACTGCTCACAATTTTTCCTAGGAAGATATTCTCTTCCGCCTAAAAACAAAACTCACCCGTTGGACTTTCTACTCCCTTAACATTGTTGGGTGTCTCATCTCCTTAAATATATCCTCCAAGCCATCCCTATTTACCTCTTCTTAGCTCTGACAACTCCTAAAATAATGATAAAATACATCAAATCCCTCCTGTGCAATTTTATTTGGTAGGACACCAACTCAACAAATAAATGGGTGTTGGTTTCTTGGAATACTCTCCGCTTCCTCAATTTGAAATGGGGTTTGGGCTTGAGAGACCCTGGAATTCTCTACAAAAATATATGCAAAAGCTTGGTGAAGATGGATTCAAAACAAAGATTAGCTCTGGTATGATATTTGGAAGAACAAATATGCTCCCAGTATTCCTTCTGGGTACCTCATCAGAATGAAAAGGAATCAATAAGATTCTATTATCTAGAATGATGCATGGAAAAACAAATCTTTAATATAGGATCAAAACATTTGGGAAATCATATATTACCAAATGGCTCTATTCTAGAAGGAATCTTGGTAGTAGTTTCCCAAAATCCAAAATCATCCTGGCTTCCTCTCTCTCAAAGAAGGGATTCAAGTGGTTCATGGAATCATATTACATCACTACTAGCTCAATGATTGAGTCTCTGTGGATTGGCACTCCTAGTCTCTCAACCTAGATCACATTCTTCTTCAAAATTGTTGCTTCATGGCGACCTTGCAAGAGGAGCTCTGACTTAGAAAGATCAAGTTCTCACTGCTTCCGAACAAGCTTTGTTAGGGCTACCAGGATGATGGGCAATTGACCCTAAAAGAAGCTTATTCCTTGACCGCCCAACATGCCTCTCTTTCTGGTGATGATATTTGGGCCAAAATCTAGAAAGCTAACCTCTGGCCCAAAGTAGCAACCTTTCTCTGGTTGGTTTCTCAAGGAAAAATCCTTACTTAGGATCACCTCCTCCGACATGGTTTTATAGCGCCGGGCCTCCATGTTATGTGAAATAAGTCAAATGAAACTATTGAACACTGTTGAAATAAAGTAACTTCAAAGAATATTCTAATTAAATTTGAGTTATTATTCTATACATCAAATCCCCTTTTACATATTGATCAAGTCGGGTCTTGTACAAGATCAAATCCCCTTTTGTGAATTATTCAAACTACATTTGTATAGTGGTGTTTGTAAAGTCGGCCCTTAGTATTTATAAAGGGGTTTTAACCACTTCTAGGAGAATTTGGCCCCACTGAGTGAAGTGACATAACCCTAACACCTCCTCAACTAGTATTTATATGTGAGGATGGTGCCTCACTTGTAGACACACACTCTCACTCATCTAGTTCGCATATATTGAAGACAATTGCAGTTGTAGGAGGAAGGAGAAGAGAGGCACATGCTCAGTCTTAGTTTATCTTTTGTGTTTTGGTCTTAGTCTTGGCATTGTATTGGCAATATATTATTAAGGAAGTTTTTGTTGGGTTTTCTCACCCATAAGGGTTTCCCAGGATAAAATGTTGTGTACCTTGTGATTGTGTTTCTTTCAATGATCCTCTTTATGCCGTTGTTTTGTAAATGCATTGAATGCTCATGTAATTTGGAAATAACCTTATAAAAACAATAAAAAATTAGCATGGTATTAGATCTTGACTAAATAGAGCATCTTTCACTAGGTATCTAAAAATGCACTGTTGCTGTACAAGAAAATTAGGGATTTTTACTAAAGAGGAAATTTTGACCAAAAACTATCTTGGGAAGTGCACCCTGCCCTAGTGCATATTTTGGCAGCTTGAGTGAAATTTTTTAGTGGCTAGATTCTCCAAACAGTCAAACCCTAGTGTTGACTGGTACCAGAAAACCAAAAAACCAAAAAACCAGAACCAGTACCAGAAGTACTAGTCTAGAATTGCGCAGGTCAAGTTTCAAGGGGTAAAACTTGGAATTTTCTGAAACAGTTAGCTCCAACAAACTCGCCTCATCCTAGCGCATCTCTTGGTAATCTCAGTTTCAATTTTTGAGCACTTTCATTTTCTGGTCATTTTCTTAGCTCCAGGTCAAGATGTCTACAAGCACCAAGCTTGTTGACAAGTTAGAAGGTGTGGAAAATTTTTGTGCTTGGAAGTACAAAATCAGACTCATTCTTGAAGAGAATGACCTTGCAAAATTCATAAAAGAAAATGTGTCAGAACCCGAAGGAGATTCAGACAAAGAGAAGTATAAGAAGAATATGATTAAGGCTAAAAGGATAATTGTAGACTCTATTAAAGACCACTTGATCCCTCAAGTGTCTTCTAAGAATACTCCAAAATATATGTTTGATGCCCTAACCAAAATGTATGAAGGAAAGAACATCAACCAAAAGATGAACTTGAGAACCCAACTCAAGAATACAAAGATGCAAAAAGGAGAAACAATTCAAGATTATTTCTCTAGGCTTTCTCAATTCAAGAAACAATTAGAGGCAATTGGAGACAACTTAGATGCCTTCATCCAAACTATTTGTGCAAGAAAAGAGAAATTCCAATTTGACAGTTTATGGGAAGAATGTGTTCAAGAAGAAGCAAGAGTGGCCAACCGAGAAGCTGTCCTATTAAGAGATAAAGATCAAGCCCTAGATGCTCATGATAAAGGTGGAAAGAAAAAGTCTCATTTTCAAATGGAGACCCACTTTCATAAAGAATATCATTATCCAAAGAGATTACATAAATATCATAAGGGTCAAATAAAGGGAAAAGATTTCTCCTCCTATCAATGTTATCATTGTGATAAGATGGGACACATTACTAAGAACTGTCCTGCCAGATGGGAAGAATGCAAGAGGAGAAATAACAAAAAACATCATGCACATGCAACTGAAGACGATGAGCCACCCAAGAAGTTAACTAAAGAAGAGATTGAAGGTTATGTTTTGTTTTCTACCCTCTCAGGATCTATGACACCTGGAGAGGATACTTGGCTCATAGATAACGGTGCCTCTAAGCACATGACATGTAGAAATACATTATTTCTAGCCTTATAGAAAATGACTTCCCCCAAAAAGTTTCACTTAGAGATGATTATCGGTACCCTATCAAAGGAATGGGAGAATCCACCTACAAACTTGATTCGGGAACTCCGATGAGAATGCAGGATGTACTCTATGTACTAGGTTTGAAAAAGAACTTACTTTATATCTCAACAATAGATAAGAAAGGTTTCAGGTTGCATTCATAAATGGTGAAGTTCTTATATGGTCTAAAGGAAAAACTATAGAAGATGCAATTGTTATTGGAACAAAAGGTGGTTTCTACAAGTTAAAAGGTCACTTAGATGTAGCCTTGACTCAGTCTACTGAAAGTCCTTGTGAACTTTGGCATAGAATAATAGCTCACATCAACTACAAAGCCTTACCATATGTAAGAAAGGTAGTTATAGGTTTACCAGAATTAAAGGTTGATCATGAAGGTTTATGCACAGGATGTGCACAAGGAAATAACATAAAGAATCCTTTTCCAAAGAGCGACAGTAAAGCAGAAGGAATCTTGGAACTTGTCCACCCAGATGTATGCGGTCCAATGCCATCAACCTCTCTAAGCATGTATGTATACTATGTATCCTTTATTGATGATTATTCTTGTAAGACTTGGGTTTATTTCTTGAAGTCAAAAGATGAAGTACTTGGACAGTTCAAGGAATTCAAATCCTTGGTAGAAAACCTCTCTGAAAGGAAAATCAATATTCTCAGGTCAGACAATGGAGGAGAGTACACTTCAAATGAATTTGGAAGCTTTTGCAGAGATGCTGGGATTAAGAGGGAGCTCAACACTCCCTATAATCCTTAACAAAATAGCGTAGTATAAAGAAAGAATAGAATGATTATGGAAGCAATAAATACTATGATTCACGATCAATATATTCCAATGCACTTATGGGATGAAGCAACAAGAACAACAATATATGTCAAAAAATGATTATCCCATAGTGCACTTGGATTCAAAACTCCCGAAGAAATGTTCACCAGAAAGAATCCAGAAGTAAGCCATCTCAAAATATTTAGTTGTCCAGTATTTGTACACATTCCAAAAGAAAAGAGAACTAAGTTGGATCCTTCAAGAAAGAAGGGAATATTTTCTGGATACTTTGAGGTCTCTAAGGCCTTCAAAATTTACATACCAGGTTACCATTGTTATCACCTATTTTGTTATGCTAAATCTCATCTCTCATCTCTTAGTTTCTACATTTCAAAATTTGTGTATAAGCTATAAATCCTAATCATTAGTTTTATTAAGGGTTCAAAATATTATTAGGGGGTCAAATTAGTATTATGCTCAGAGAAATGAGGGATACTTAGCCTTGTAAAAAGGGGATAGAGGAAATTATACACATGTTTGTATGATTGCTTGATGACATCACTTGGCTTCAAATATTTTCATTTGAGCCATAAGTCATGTCAACATCTATACTTCATGATTATTTAACTTAGTAGACTACAGATTCAAATTCTAATCCTCCCAAGAAAGCAAAAGGACAAATCTGGTTGAGCGCTAGAGGAATTTCCACATGTCCATGTTCGTGATTATTCCGAGTACCTTGGAGAGTCGTGGAAATTGTGGATTGTACTGCAGAGTTCATGAGTATGAAAAACAGTTAGCAAGTACCAATTTTCAACCATAGCATGCGAATATGGGTGGTATTTTCTACACGTCAGCTATCTAGAAGGTTACATGGATGAGGTTTTTCAAAAAAGAACATATTTTCAAAACTGACGCATTATTCGTTACCTACAACAACTGGTCAATTTTAATTGGCACCCACATAGCCAACATATCCCCTATTATTCTCATTACACAACAAACAAATCCCTTCTTTGTAGCCAAGAGTCTAGTCTTCTGGTTGCAGCTGCGCAGATGGGTAAAGGTGGACATGTGAACAAGAAAGAGACTGAAGGGCTTGAGATCATGGAGGCTTATGAATATAGTTGCCACATTTTTGATCGGGTAGGTTGGTATATTTTCTGTACCAAGTTGGATGGATGGTCATCATTACGCTACATCCAAGGCGTTTTTTGAGAGTTTCAATGGAAAATGGGACCGAATTGCAAACTTGGTCATGCAGGTTACAAAGGATTCCATAGGAGCTGCTTGCAACCTCCTGATTGATGGAAAAAGGTGGTTTAAAAATAAATTGATTACAAGAGGAGATGTAAATCAGTTTATGAAACCCAAACGCAGAGACCCTAATTGGGCCAAAGGAATTCCCAGAGATTGGATTACTGATGAAGGGATGGAAGCCTTACTCATGCTTAAAATATTCATCACCTGTGAGGGGCACTATTCTGTTGTATTTCTATTTCATCTACGATTTCTGCTTCATCTGGAAGGAATTAAGAGGATGAATCTACCTTATTATTTCTTGAGGGATCTCAACAAGATGGCCATGAAGGTCCAAGCAAAACCCAAAACCCCTCCTCGCGGAATTTATCATTAGGTCTTGATTAAAGTACTTGTCAAGGCTGAGTTGGGGAAATTGCAGGAGACTTAGGACCAATTTTTGATCCTGTCGGGTTTTGATAAGGAAGTGCATCCTCCTGCTGCAAAATCACATGATAATGTCATTAAGGCTGAACAAGAAACTCCACTTGGCACCACTTGATCAAGTAGTGCAAAGAAGGGTAAGAGAGCAACTTGTTTTAAGATTTCAAACGAGTCAGTGGAAGTTGTGCCAACCATCCTGCATGCATATGAAGGGTCTTCTCATATCCTAGGTGGAGTAAGCATCCATTTCCTTTTGCCTAGAAGACTTACTCTAGAAGGACTCAAAGACATGTAAAACCTAGGGTATTGGGAGAAGATAAAAAACCCGAGACAACAAAGGAATTGATAGAGCCTGTACAACCTAAATACCATTCCCCAAAGGTCATTCCTCCCAGCTCAAGCTCCTCTGAAGACGATTTTTCTCAATATAAAATTTCAATGCGAAGAGGGGCACCAGGCCTTGAAATAAATTCAGGTTGAAATCCAAAGTAGTGTATGACCCTGCCATTAAAGAGAAGGTCATCATTATTGATGAATAATATGATTAACCTATGGGAAAGTCATATTCAAGCAAGAAAATCCCTATCAATAATCTTGAGAAGAATAAATTCAAGAAGGGTGGTCTAATCATAAATAAAAAGACTATCACTGGAAAAAACAAAGTTTCTACCAGAAAACAGGGTAAGAAGAATATGAAAATCCCAAACCCTAAGATCAGATATGAAGGGAATGAGCCTAAGAGAATGAAAACCTGATCTCAATATAATAAGACTAGAAAGGATAGTTTATAATTGCTAGCAGATGAAGCTTCTTCAATCTTTCATAGAAATCTATCAATTTGAAAATACCACCTCCAGGGTAAATCTAGTTTTTGAGATTAAAAATGATGGATGATGGAAAAATATTTTTGTTTCCTATGTCTAAGGTATCATCCCCCTTTCTAGATATGACCAGCTACAAACCAGGAAAAGGAAGGAGTTGAAAACGTACATAATTGTTTTTTTGGTAGGTCATTATAGGAAGTTCTCGCAGTCACACACATAAAAACAGGGTCACTACATGAACACATGTAGCAGGCGATTTTGCTACTAAACTCGCCTAGTTTCATATTTTTGTTACAAAGGAAGGATATACCTATTCTAGCATATTATGGAGTATGTTATGAAGCTATAAATTTTTTGTGGATCTAAAAAGCTATATTGGAATACAAAGATAAATGCAGATTGGGCACCAGGATTGAGTTGTCAAAAGCTGGATTCGTATGAATCTTTGAAGATCATATATATCTGGGAAGGATTAAGAGGATGCTGCAACGATATCATCTGAATGGAGAACAAGTCAAGCAATGAGTGTTTTATGCAAGGCTGTTTCCTTGATCCTAGGAGGTTTTTTGTAAAACTGTTATTATTTTGTATATCAACAGTCAAAGGTTGAAGTTCATTTTGAGTTTTTGTAGGGATTGGTTTTGAGTTGTCCCTGATAGTTAGGATCAACCATAAGTACATGTAACTAATTCAAAACACTATATATCAAATGATGTAGAAGAAGAAAGGGTTGAATCCCTATTTTGGCTTGATATTGCATTGTTACAAATTGTTTTGATCTATCTTGCCTGTGTAAAGACTTGAGTTGCTAATGAAATTGGTGGTTAGTATGTTATCTTTCTTTGTTTATCATCTTCACATTTTCCTTTGAACACTTAGCTGATGTTATACGAGGTTATGAAAAATGCTTTTGGGATGAGAAGGTTGCTTTAACAGGTTTTAGTAATCTTTGCCACATTTGTGTTTTCTCCTTAAATATTATTTAGAATGAATTCTAGATAAAGGTTTTTCCTCTACTACATAAAGACATTAAAGACAAGATTTGTTATTGGTGTATTTATCAGTCTTTGTTTTTCCCTTTCTCTTAATCAAATCACTTAAATCTTAAATATATAGCCATCACTTTTGTTTACCTGACTTGCTGCACTTAGGTAAGTGGTCTTAACATATCTGATCATTATTCCCTTTTCAAATCAAGCGAGGATTTATCCATCTTAAACCCCTATTGAACATTTTGAAACAAGGTGTGCTAGGCTTAACTCAATAGTAGTCTTGAGTGGAATTCTAGTGCTAACAACCATCATATTGAGATCAACATAGATGTAAAATTTGATGAAGATGCAACACTCAAAATATCAAGGAAATGCCAGCTTGAAGAAGTATATGAAGAAGAACCTGTAGCTCCCAAAGTTGCATAACCCATGAAGGAAGTTACAGTTACCCCTTATGATGAGATTCCAGAAGATCATGATATGATAGAATCTCAAAAACCTCCCCGTATGACGATATCTCACAAGAGAAATCTAGCTTGGGCGAGATAAATTATTCAAGATGCAGAGAAGTATGGTGCCACAGAAGGAACCATGAGACAAAGCAAGAAACCTAAGCCATTCTCCAACTATATGGCCTTGATGTGTGATCTGATAGAAAAGGAGCCTACTTTCTTTGAAGAAGCCATTCAGAAGAAAGAATGGATGGACGCCATGACAGAAAAATACCATTCCATTATAAAGAATGGTGTATGGGATGTAGTTCCTAGACCAAAGAACAAATATGTGGTATCTTCCAAGTGGATATACAAAATAAAACATGTAGCAAACATAAGTATTGAAAAACATAAGGAAATATTTGTGGCTCGTGGATTTTCTCAAAAGGAAGGTATTGACTATGAAGAAACATTTGTTCTTGTATCCAAATACACTTCTATTAGAACCATCATAGCTCTTGCAGCCAAAATGAAGTGGAAGTTACACCAGATAGATGTGAAAACAACTTTCTTAAATGGTGTTATTGAAGAAGAAGTGTATATAGAATAACCACAAGGGTTTGAAGTTGATTATAGAAATAATCATGTCTGCAGCTTGAAGAAATCTCTGTATGGGATGAACCAAGCTCCTAGAGCTTGGTATGGAAGAATTGATAGTTTCCTGACGAGCTTGGGCTTTACCAAAAGTAAATCTGATCCTAACCTTTACTTCAAGGTTATGAATGATGAGCCAGTTATATTGCTACTATATGTGGATGACTTATTCTTAACATGAGAAGAAAAACTCATCAGATATTGCAAGAATAAACTCACTGTAGAGTTTGAGATGAAAGACCTAGGCTTGATGCATTATTTCTCAGGTCTTGAAGTTTGACAGAGCCCAGAGAAGATATTCCTTAACCAAGGGAAGTATGTGGTTGAAATACTTAAGAGATTTGACATGTTGGAATGTAAATCCATGAACACACCCATGAAACGAATTTGAAGATCCTAGTTGATACTTCGTCAAAGTTGGTTGATGCTACTCTGTATAGACAGACTATTGGTTCATTGATGTATTTGATGAATACCAGGCCAGATATATTCTTTGCTGTGAACACCTTGAGTCAGTATCTGG
Source organism: Picea engelmannii (assembly GCA_009831015.1). Classification (NCBI taxonomy): domain Eukaryota; kingdom Viridiplantae; phylum Streptophyta; class Pinopsida; order Pinales; family Pinaceae; genus Picea; species Picea engelmannii. Next base: position 225,320 of record ML803752.1, on the reverse strand, counting down.
TGGAGCCTAGACGTGTTCACCTTGTAGCTGCAAAGCATGTGATGAGATACCTTAAAGGTACGTTGGATTATGGTCTCTGTTATACTGGAGATCATGACTTCAGACTCCGTGGTTATATTGATTCAAATTGGGCTGGAAGTGCTTTAGACAAGAAGATAACTTCAGGATTCTATTTCAGTTTGGGGTCAGCCATGACTTCATGGAAAATCAGGTAGCAATCTAGTATTTCACTCAACATGACAAAAGTAGAGTACATTGAAACATGTTCCTCCAGTTGTGAAGCCATATGGCTTCATAAATTGTTTACAAGTCTGTTCGATCTGGAGATGGAAGCCACTGTGATTCTATGTGATAACTAGAGTTGTATAAAGATGACAGAGAACCCAATGTTCCATGATAAGTCGAAGCATATGGAGATCCGATATCACTACATTTGTGATATGGTGTAGAGGGGAGATGTAAAGCTCCAATATGTTGGCACATATGAGCAGGTTGTAGATGTGTTGACCAAGCCTCTGTCTCGTGTGAAGTTTGAGTACTTCTGAGACAAGCTTGGTGTTGTCCGAAAGGACCTCCCTTGAAAGGGGGAGTGATGCTGATGATGCTATGGTATCCTGACCAACAATGGGTAGCTCCGTTAGGATTTTATATCCTAGGGGATTGATCATCCCTAGGAAGATCCCAAAGGTCTAGTAAGGACGGTCTGTCATAGTACCTGTGCATGTATATGCCAGCTGTGGTCAGTAGCAGTAGCTCCATTAGGATTTTATACCTTAGGGAATCTTATGATTGTTGGGAAGCTCCCAAAGGTCCAGTAAGGACTGTCTGTTAGAGTACCACAAATGTTGTTGTTGATACACCTGCCTCATTCTGTTGTCACATGTTGATGATGTTGTTGTTCCAGCCTCGTGCTATTGATGATGTTGTTGTTCCAGCGTCATGCTGTGGATGATGTTGTTGTTCTAGCTTCGTGCTATTGATGTTGATGTTTCAACTTCATGTTGCTCATGATGATGATGATGTTACTCTAGCTCCATGTTGTAAACAATGATGATATTGATGATGAGAAAAAACTTTCAATGATTTGTATATGTTCCAGTCAGTGTTCCAAATGCTGCTACTGATGATGCCCTCTCCTTCTCTTGATGATGTTGTATTGGGTCATGTCAGTAGAATACCCTTCTCGTTAAGGGGGAGTGTTGAAATATTGTAACTTCGAAGAATATTCTAATTAAATTTGAGTTATTATTCTATAGATCAAACCCCATTTTGCAGATTGATCAAGTCGGGTCTTGTACAAGATCAAATCCCCTTTTGTGGATTAGTCAAACTACATTTGTATAATGGTATTTGTAAATTCAGCCCCTAGTATTTAAAAATTTGTTTTAACCACTTCTAGAAGAAGTCGGCCCCACTAAGTGAAGTGACATAACCCTAGAGCCTTCTCAACTAGTATTTATATGTGAGGATGGTGCCTCACTTGTACACAGACACTCTCACTAATCTAGTGTGCATATATTGAAGGTAGTTGCAGTTGCAGGAGGAAGGAGAAGAGAGGCACATGCTTAGTCTTGGTTTATCTTTGGTGTTTTGGTCTTAGTCTTGTCATTGTATTGGAAATCTATTATTGAGGAAGTTTTTACTGGGTTTTCTCCCCCATGAGGGTTTCCCAGGATAAAATGTTTTGTACCTTGTGATTGTGTTTCTTTCAGTGATCCTCTATATGTTATTGTTTTGGAAATGCATTGAATGCTCATGTAATTTGGAAATAACCAAAAAACAATAGTAAAAACTTAACACACACCTCTTAAATTACTATGACTTTAGTCAGTCTATTTGGGATCAAGGATCCATCTCCTTTAGGCAATCAAATTGACATGATGACTCCTTTCATCTTACAATATCTTCCTGGCGATCTCCAAGATTTAAGAATTATGTCCTTGCTCGAATCTGGTAGCTTTTCCCTGGGTTTGTCATGTGGGAAATCTGGAAACAATGGAATCATCGTACTTTCAAAAATGAAAGTCTCCAACCCCCTTTCATTTGCAACAATATCAAATATGACATCATTGAAACTGTCCTCGCATCTAGTTGGGAGGCTAGTGCTCTTAAGTGTGATGATATTGAACATCACCTCATTTCTATATAGTTTCTTCCATCTTCCCTACCTCATCCTTCCCCACCTCCTCTGGTCCCTCTCGCACCTTTTCTGATCCAGATTATTTTCGACACAAAATGATAGCATAGGTATAATAAAGAAATGTATAGAGATACCTTAGATATCCAAAATATAATAGAAATATATCAAATATGCAATCATAAACACAAATATACAGTAATACACAATTTCTATTAATGAGGGAAGTGTACAAAACTTTAGAAATACAGAGTGGAAGACTCACTAGAATGGTGGCGGCTTATCTCTGAGAAGAGATGTGATGACTACTCACATTCTCAATAAGATGATTGTTGGTGCAATTATATGCATAATATATTACCAAACATAAATTATCGACCAGGATTCGTAATCAACAGAGTTGTTACAGTATATGTGACTACAACAGGTGGTTTATCTATGTCTGATGAGTATAGACTATATAAGAAAACAATCTAAAAACCAACACTTTGTTTTCACACTCCAAAGATAACACTCTTCACAAAATTCAAAAATTAGAAAGCAAAACTCATAGACAACATATGATTTAAGCTCTTGCTTAGGTGACTAATCTAATCATTGTAGGCTCATGAAGAAGAAAGATGAACTTTGACTATGTCCCCTGCAACATCTATAATAACAACAATTAACATGCTGCATATTCTGAAAAGAAAACATCAATCAATTCTAGAAGAAATAACAGGTAGAGGAAGACACTCCATTGTAGGTGCATGTATGGTGAGAGATGGAGGTCTTGATTGTGCCCGTGTTTTCAAACTGTAATCTAATCAATTCTGGAAAAGAAAGATACGTGTAGTGGGATGATCCATTATAGGCTCATGTATGGTGAAAGATGGAGATCCAACTATTCCTGCACTGCCACACTTTGCAATAAATTCTGGTAGTGAAATCAAAATAAAATAACATGAAATCAAAATAACAAGTACATGAAATAAAAATCTATACTAATAATTTACAATGAGCTTACCAAGCTGGATCGATGGCCCTTGCCGACACCAACATGGAAGCTTTTAGATCAACAGATGCTAAATTCTAAAATACACACAAGATCATTGAATTCAAACTTACATTAATCTTCAACAAGTAGGTTTATAAAAAGAGTCAGTTCAGAAATCCAGCCTGCAGCATAACAATTCCTTTCCCTTCATCAAACCTATGAGGTCTTATTTATACATAAAATCCATGGAGGAATGGATGAAACCTAATCCCCAAACTCAAAAAACAATTTTTACAATTTTAAGATAAATCCCAAAAATCTGGGTTTTTCATCAATTTGGGCAGATTCGAGTTAGAGATCCACCCATATCTTCTAAAAAAATTCAAATTTTTGAAAAGTGCCCAAGGTTTACTCAATTTTCCACGTCCTAGACAAAACCCATTTCATATAATTTCTAGATATGATAACATCTGCATGGAAATCAAGATGCAAGTTAGCAGTTTGAGATTTTTGCTAATTTTTGCAGAATCATTCCCCCTGAGATGGAGGTCCACACGTGTGAGCTGGGTGAATTTTGCCTTGTAGGTTTGTATGTAGACGCCGCTCTAGAAAAAACCCATGTCCCCAATTTTCCTCTAGAATCTTTCCAAAAATTCAAACTATTTCTAGTATCGAACGGTTGTTGATGCTGGTACCGCACGAGCACAACATTGGTATCGGACGAGCACACAATTGATACCGGACAATATGAGTACTGGATGAACATAGAAACATGTACCGGATGAATATGGGTTGCTATCATAAGGTCTGCTTAGATCATTCAAAGTAATTAGAGAGCTTGAAACATCAAATATTCAATCCAAATCATCAATAAATAATCATAAATCACGATTAAACATAAGTTACCTCATATGTACACAATAATGGATAAAATACATGTTTGTTGAGGAAAATAGAAACATAGTGCATATGTATGAGGAAAAATTGGTCAAGATATGGGACAATATAAGGAAATTGGAGGTGACAAAAATGAGACTAAAAAATTATTACAATGAGGCTCTAAAGGCCTTTTTAACATAAAGAAAATCTAAAACCCTAACCCCAGAAGATGAAAAACCAATAGTTTTGTGGACCCTGTTTTGGGTAGTTTGGTGTATAAACTTCCCAGGGACGTAAATTTGGCATACAATCTTAGTTTGGGATGCACGATAGCTCGTTGGAAAGGTATCATCGAAGAGATTAATTATGGGTGCTCAATCATAGCCTTTGTCCATAATTAACGTGCTTGATCCCAAAATAACTTCATTTAGGCCCTCAAAATGCCCCTGAAAGTTTAGGAACCGAAAAACTGTTAAAAATAGTAAATTGCTAGAAGACTGTTTTAAGCCAGTTGGAATAGGTGGGTGGCCACATATATCCACCTGGATCAATCCTCATTCCTTAGGAAGCAATTGTATCCATTGCATTGAGTGCCCGGGGAAGAGGGAAAAGCGTTTGTTAAATCTACAGATTGATGAGTTGCTTTCCTTGCTGGAGAAGTTGCGTTTCTTAGCTTGTTGAAGGCTATCATGAACCTGTGGCTGGAAGGGCTAGACCATTTTAACCAGTATGGTTACATGAGATGACTGTGTGAAGAAGGAATTCTTACGCTTTGCTTCAATCTTTGTTGACCTGCTTCTGCTGGACAGAAGGTGCTTGGACTGAGGCTATAATGGTTGTGGTGTTCTTCTGTTCACCTTTTGAACATACTATGAAGAAGATGAATTTTGTAGTAGGAGATACTACCTTGTGACACTGTTTAGGTGGGACAATAGTTGGAACTACCTCTGGTATCTTGTAGAGATGACCCCCAGAGTAACAATGACACTACGGGGTCAAGACTAATAAATAACATGGCGTTTCCACATATATTGTTGGCCCAAAAGAAAATCATAGACATCGAGCGAGGTAACACCACATAATGCCTCATCCTTGAAGGGATGGATACCGTATGATAATTGACACTGGTGGCTGACACGAAGATCACATCTTTAAAAAATCTACCCAATGTTGTATGGCTGCGGGTGTGGTGTTATCGAAAATCCCAATTGTTTGACGACCTCTGATGAGATGAGGTTATTTTAGCTTCTTCTATCAACAATTAAATGCAACAGGGTCCCCTTCATCCACATCTGTGAATGAAAGAGGTGCTCCCCCTCTTCAGGATCTGCTGGTTCTTCTGGTTGAATTGTTATGGTCACAACAGTAGCAGTGGGGTCTACGTCGATGATATGTCTTCTACTAACATTTTCTGAATTAGATTCCGAATCATGGTTTGGCTCCTTGTCTTTGATATCGACCACCAATGACCATTTTGAGGGACATTCATCGGTGTTGTGCTAGGGGATTTTGTGGAAATTGCACCATTTTCCAGTGTCTTTCTTCGTATTTTTGTTACCCTTCTTTTCCTGTGGCTTGGACTGGTTTTTTGAAGGCTAGTTGTTAGGGCTGTCTTTACCATATTTTTTTTGTTGTGGATTTGCAGACCCGAACTCCCACTTATTCTAGTACTTAAATTTTTGCTCGATTTTAATAGCATATCGATAAGCACTACCCAATGATGAGATGTCCAGAAAATCCATTTTAGTTTGGATGTATTTGTGTAGAGCCCCACGGTATTTCAAAACCAAATGTCGCTTAGAGTCTTTGATACCCATCTTGGTGCGCACGGTATGGAAGGTATTGGTGAACTCCAACACTGCTTGGACCCTATCTTGACGCATCGTGGTGCATATCATGTACTAGTCTTCACAGTTTCCAATAGGGTAATATTGTTCCTTGAGTGCATCCACAAAAAATTCCCAAGTGCGCTCGGCCCCATATATTCTAGACTCCTTTGTGGAAATTTTCTCCCAGTAAGTTTCCCACCAATGTTTGATAGGGGAGAGAGCACTATGGAGTGCGAAGGTGATATTTTCCCTGTCAAAAAAATTATGAACAGATAAATAACCTTCCAGTAGATTTAACCATCTGTCTAAGGAATCCACATCTATCTGACTTTCAAATACAGGAATATCAAAATTAACCCGTACCTTGAAAGGAGAGGTGCTTCCAAAGTGGCCGCTTGATGAAGATGCGCCTGCTGCTATCGACAGGCATTGAATGATGTGAGAAAAATTATCCATCATTTCATCCCTCTATCACGTGAGAGCTTGCTCAAGCAATATATTTATAGAATATTATGCTCCATCGTTTTTCTTTTCTTCTGCCATGGAGGGTTTCTTGGGCTTGTGAGAGCGATTGTCCTCAAGAGAGACAAGCTCGAAACCCAACTTGCTCTATGAAATGAGAGAAGAGATATAATAATTAAATGTACAAAGATACCCTAGATATCCAATAATATAACATAAATATATCAGAGATGTAACCATAAACATATAGATACAATAATACACAATTTCTATTAATGAGCGAAATGTACAAAACATTAGAAATATAGAGTGAAAGACTCGCTAGAATGGTGGCAACTTATCTCTAATAAGAGATATGAAGACTACTCACATTCGCAAGAAGATGATTAAAATGAGGCTCTAAAGGACTTTTGAACATAAATAAAATCCAAAACCCTAACCCTAGAAGATGAAAATCCAACAATTTTGGGTGGTTTGGTGTATCAACTTCTCCGGGGCGTAACTTTGGCATACAATCTATGTTTGGGGCGCACGATAGATCGTTGGAAAGGTATCATCGATGAGATTAATTTTGGGGGCTCAATTAGATCCAATAAATATAATTGAGGTGCTCTATCTTGAAAAATCTACATTTAGGCCCTCAAAATGGCCCTAGAAGTTTAGGAACCAAAAAATTGCTAAAAATAGTAAATTGCCAGAAGACTGTTTTGAGCCAGTTGGAATAGGTGGGTGGCCACTGATATCCACCTGGATCAATACTCCATCCTTAGGAATAAATGGTATCCATTACGTTGAGTTCTCGAGAGAGAGGGAAAATCGTTTGTTGAATCTGCATCTCAATGAACTGCTTTGCCTTTTGGAGAAGTTGAGTTGCTTAGCTTGTTGAAGGCTGTTACAAACCTGTGGCTGGAAGGATTGAAACAATTTAACCAGTCTAGATACTTGATATGAATGTGTGCATAAGGAATTCTTTCTCTTTGATTCAATTTTGTCGACCTTCTTCTCCTGGACATAAGGTGCTTGGACTAAGGCTGTAGTGGTTGCAATGTTCTTCTGTTCACCTTTTGAACAGACAGTGAAGAAGCTGAATTTTGTAGAATGAGATAATACCTTGTGACACTATTTAGGTAGGATAATAATTGGAACTACCTCTGGTATCCTGTAGATATGACCCCCCCAGAGTAAAAATGACACTATGGGTTTGATCCTCATAAATATCATGGCGCTTCCACATATATGGCTGGCCCAAAAGAACATCAAAGACATCTAGTGGGGCAACATCACATAATGCCTCATCCTCAAAGGGACAATCAACACTGTTGGATGACACGAAGATTGAGTCCCTGGTGAAGCCACCCAATGTTGTATGGCTACGGGTGTGGTGTTGTCGATAATCCAAACTGTTTGATGACCTCTACTGAGATGAGGTTCTTCTATCTTCCACTATCAACAATTAAATGCAACGGGGTCCCCTTCACCCACATCTGTGAATGAAAGAGGCGCTCCCCCTCTTCAGGATCTGATGGTTCTTCTGGTTGAATTGTTGCGGTCATGACAATAGCATTGGGGTCTGTGTCAATGATCTGTCTTCTACAAGTATTTTCTGAATTAGATTCTGAATCAGGGTTTGGATCCTTGTCTTTGATCTCAGACACCAATGACTATTTTGAGTGACATTCATCGGTGTTGTGCTAGGGATTTTTGTGGAAATGGCACCATATTCTAGTGTCCTTCTTCATCTTTCTGTTACCGTTCTTTTCCTGTGGCTTGGACTGGTTTTTTGAAGGTTGATTGTTAGGGACGTCTTTACCATACTTTGGTTGTTGCAGATTTGTAGACCCAAAATCCCGCTTGTTCTGGTGCTTAAATTTCTGCTCGATTTTAACAGCATATCGATAAGTAGCACCCAATGATGAGATGTCCAGAAAATCCATTTCAGTTTGGATGTATCTGTGTAGATCCCCATGATATTTTAGAACCAAATTTCGCTCAGAGTCCTTGATACCCAACTTGGTGCGAAAGGTATGGAAGGTATTGGTGAACTCCAACACTGCTTGGCCCCTCTCTTGACATAGCGTGGTCCATCTCATGTACTGGTATTCATATTTTCCAACATCATGACATGGGTGAGAGCCTTAAGGAGTGTGAAGGTGATCTTTTCCCTATCGGAAAAATTGTGAACAAAGAAATAACCGTCCAATAGATTTAACCATTTGTCTAGGGCATTTGCATATATCTAACCTTCAAATACGAGAATATCAAAAGTAACCTATACCTTGAAAGGAGAGGTTCTTCCAAAGTGGCCACTTGATGAACATGTTCCTGCTGCTATCGACAGACGTTGAAAGATGTGGACAAAATTCTCCATCATTTCGTCCCCTTATCGTGTGAGAGCTTGCTTAAGCAACATATTGATAGAATATTCTGCTCCATCGTTTTTATTTTCTTCCACCATGGAGGGTTTCTTGGGAGTGTGACAGGGATTGTTCTTAGGGAGACAATCTCGAGACCCAACTTTCTATACTCAGACCTCGTCGGGGACATGCACTAAAAAATGATCAAGAGCAGCCTGCTTTGATACCACTGATCTAGATTATTTTCAGCACGAAATGATAGTAGAGATATAATAAATAAATGTACAGAGATACCTTAGATATCCAATAATACAACATAAATATATCAGAGATGCAACCATAAACACAGAGATATAGTAATACATAATTTCTATTTATGAGCGAAATGTACAAAACTGTAGAAATACAAAGTGAAAGACTCGCTAGAATGGTGGCATCTTATCTCTGAGAAGAGATGTGACAGATACTCACATTCATAAGAAGATGATTACAATGAGGCTTTAAAGGCCTTTTTAACATAAATCAAATCTAAAACCCCAATGCCGAAAGATGAAAAGCCAACAATTTTGTGGACCTCGTTTTGGGTAGTTTGTTGTATCAACTTCTCGGGTGCGTAACTTTGGCATATAATATCTGTTTCAGGCGCACGATAGCTCGTTGGAAAGGTATCATTGAGAAGTTTAATTTTGGGGCTCAATGAGAGACTTTGGCTATCATTGAGGTGCTCAATCCTGAAAAAATTTCATTTAGGCCCTCAAAATGGCATCAAAAGTTTAGGAACCAAAAAACTGCTAAAAATAGTAAATTGCCAGAAGACCGTTTTGAGCTAGTTGGAATAGGTGGATGGCCACACATATCCACTTGGATCAATCCTCCTTTCTTAGGAAACAATGGTGTCTATTGCGTTGACTTCCCATTGGAGAGGGAAAAGCGGTTGCTGAATCTGCATCTTGATGAGCTACTTGCCTTGCTCGAGAAGTTGCGCTACTTAGCTTATTGAAGGCTGTCACGAACCTGTGGCAGGAAGGGTTGGACCGTTTTAAACAGTCTGGATACATGATATGACTGTGTGTAGAAGGAATTATTATGCTTTTCTTCAATATTGCCGACCTTCTTCTGCTGGACAAAAGGTGCTTGGACTGAGGCTGTAGTGGTTGCGATGTTATTTTGTTCACCTTTTGAACAGACTGTGAAGAAGATGAATTTTTTAGTATGAGATAATACCTTGTGACACTGTTTAGGTAGGATAGTAGTTGGAACCACCTCTGGTATCCTGTAGAGATGACCCCCCAGAGTAACAATGAAACTACGAGGTCAAGACTCTTAAATAGCATGGCGCTTCCACATATATGGCTGGCCCAAAAGAACATCGCAAACATCCAGTGGGGCAACATCACATAATACCTCATCCTCAAAGGGATGGATACCATATGACAATCAACACTACTGGCTGACACAAAGATCTCGTCCATGGCGAAGCCACCCAATGTTTTATGGCTGCAGGTGTGGTGTTGTTGACAATCCCAATTGTTTGATGACCTCTGCTGAGATGAGGTTCTTTTGGATTCCACTATCAACAATGAAATGCAATGTGGTCCCCTTCACCCACATATGTGAATGAAAGAGGCACTCCCCATCTTCAGGATCTGCCGGTTCTTCTAGTTGAATTGTTTCAGTCGTGAAAGTAGCAATGGGGTATGCATCGATGATCTGTCTTCTACCAGTTTTTCTGAATCAGATATTGAACTAGGATTTGGTTCATTGTCTTTTATCTCGACCACCAATGATTGTTTTGAGTGACATTCATCAGTGTTGTGCCAGGGGATTTTGTGGAAATCACATCATTTTCCAGTGTCCTTCTTCATCTTTCTGTTACCCTTATTTTCCTGTGGCTTGGACTGGTTTTATGAAGGATGGTTGTTAGGGCCGCCTTTACCATAATTTGATTGTTGCAGATTTGTAGACCTGAACTTCCAATTGTTCTGGTGCTTAAATTTTTGCTCGATTTTAATATCATATCGATAAGAAACAACCAATGATGAGATGTCCAAAAGATCCATTTTAGTTTGGATGTATCTGTGTAGAGCCCCACGGTATTTCAAAACCAATTGTTGCTCAGAGTCTTTGATACCCAGCTTGGTGCACAAGGTATGGAAAGTATTGGTGAACTCCGTCACTGCTTGGCCCCTCTTTTGACATAGCGTGGTCCATCTCATGTACTGGTCTTCATAGTTTCCAACATGGTAATATTGTTCCATGACCGCATCCACAAAAAAATCCCAAGTGGGCTCGACCCCATATATTCAAAACTCCTCTATGGAACTTTGCTCCCAATAAGTTTCCCACCAATGTTTGACATGGGGGAGAGCCTTAAGGAGTGCAAAGGTGATCTTTTCCTTGTCGGAAAAATTGTGAACAAAGAAATAAACTTCTGTCATATTTAACCATTTGTATAGGGAATCCACATCTATCTGACCTTCAAATACGATAATATCAAAATTAACCTATACATTTAAAGGAGATGTGCTTCCAAAGTGGCCACTTGATGAAGATGTGCCTTCTGCTATTGGCATGCGTTGAAGGATGTGGGAAAATTTCTCCATCATTTCATCCCTCTGTCACGTGAGAGCTTGCTCAAGCAACAGATTGATATAATCTCATTCTACGTCGTTTTTATTTTCTTACACCATGTAGGGTTTCTTGGGTGTGTGAAGCGATTGTCCTCAATAGAGACAAGCTCAAGACCCAACTTGCTATACTCAGACCTCATCGGGGACATGCACTAAAAAACAATCAAGAGCAACCTGCTCTGATATCATTGATCTAGATTATTTTTGGCACAAATTGAGAGTGGAGATATAATAAAGAAATGTATAGAGATACCTTAGATATCCAATAATTTAACTGAAATATATCATAGATGCAACCATAAACACAAAGATACAGTAATACACAATTTCTATTAATGAGAGAAATGTACAAAACTGTAGAAATACAGAGTGAAAGACTCGCTAGAATGGTGGCAGCTTATCTATGAGAAGAGATGTGACATCTACTCACATTTGAAAAAAGATAATTACAATGAGGCTCTAAATACCTTTTTAACATAAAGAAAATCCAAACCCCTAACCTCAGAAGATGAAAAACCAACAGTTTTGTGGACCCCGTTTTGGGTAGTTTGGTGTATCAACTTCCCGGGGGCATAACTTTGGCATATGATCTTCTTTTGGGGAGAACGATAGCTCGTTGGAAATGTATCATCGAGGAGATTCATTTTGGGGGCACATTTAGAGCCTTAGGATATCATTGAGGTGCTAGATATTGAAAAAACTTCATTTAGGCCCTCAAAATAACCCCAAAAGTTTAAGAACCGAAAAACTGCTAAAAATAGTAAATTTCCAGAAGAATTTTTTGAGCCAGTTGGAATAGGTGGGTGGCCATCGATATCCACCTCGATCATTTTCCCCTCACTCCTAGTCTCCCCCTCCAACAGGATTTGTCAAGATTAATTTTGATGGGGAATCTATAGGTAATCCAGGCCCTGCTAGATTTGGAGGGTTTTCAGAGATGATGAAGGCAAGATCCTCCATTTTTATACAGGATATATTGGCATCAATATCAATAATGCAGAAGAAATGTGGGATCTTATCCAAGGATTAATAATAGCTCATTCTAATCAGTTCTCCAAACTCTTTGTGGAATGTGACTCTCAACTTACAATTCACATTCTTACCCGCCTTCAACATGGATCTCCTATGAGAAATGTATTTAGTAATTAGCATATTGAGTCCATCCTGAATCTTATCCAACTCTCCATTAGGAACATATCTAGTCTCGTTCCTTCACACATCATAAGAGAAGCCAATAAACTGACAGCCTGTTTGGAAAATGAATGGGTCTCTAGTCCCATACTCTTGGTTGATTCCATCTAGGAGGATATCTCGGTAGACCCTCTAAAGTAGCAATGTCACAAGCATGCCCTGTCAGATCTCAACAACCCAAATTGAGTGCTAACTAGCTTAGAATCACCCCAGGTTCAAAATCTGTATGATTGGTATGATCTTTCTCTTTTTAATATTAGGTTTGTTAGGTTGTCTATATTATGCTATTGTTTCTAGTCTATTTGGAGCAATTTTATCAGATGCTGGTCATAGTTATGTTGTTTTAAACTCTGTTTATTACATTTTTCTTTTGATAACTTGCCTAGTTTCCCACTGGGAATTCCAACAAACTCATGGAGTGTTGAAGGATATCTGGTCTGGGTACTGGTCATAGTGGTCATTATGTACATTATTTTAATATTTAAATGGAAATCAACTTACTTACAAAAAACAAAGAAATAAAACTGAATGATAGCATAAACAAGACGAAACAATAAGCATATCAAAATCATAGTGAAGGGTGCTTTGAAGTGAAGGATTGAATATTTCCGAGGATGAAACCATATAAATAGATGATGCTTAAGCAACATAAGAAGAACAATAAGTTAGAACACAAGTATTATGGTCCATATAAGGTGTTGTAGAGGATTGGTAGTATGGATTATCGATTAGAGTTGCCTCAATATTCATGTGTACATTTGGTCTTCCATTTTTCTTCTTTAAAGAAGGAAATCGGTGACAAAATCCTAATTCAAATTACTTTTCAATAGCTTGATGAAGAGGGAAAAATAATACTAGAACTTGAAACAATATTTGAAACACAGATCAAGCAACTACAAAAATGAGAAATTTTTTAGTACCTCATCAAATGGAAGAACCTACCAAGAGAATATGCCACTTGGGAAGATGATTCTTCATATAGGAGCATCCTCATTTAATCAAGAATTGAGGACAACACTTGTTTGAAGGGGTGGGGCATGTTAAGCCCCTAAACCTTGGGCAATTTCATTTCTAGTGTTATATTATTGTTGTCAATATGGGTTGACTAGACTCATTATTTGTAATTGTACCCTTTATCTCCTATATATACCAAGGAGATCTAATTTTAT